>JAQZBX010034466.1:5372-25083 GCA_029593785.1 Cabassous unicinctus | reverse complement strand
AAGTCCTTTCTTTGGTACTGAACTTTATGTATCATAATTTATCTGAGGTAAGCACGTGACACATTTTCAGTTTCTGATTACAAACAGGTTAAAAAATAATTGTATTAAAAATATAATGCAGGTTGTTCAAAGCATCTGTCTTTCATAACATTTGAACACCTTGGTATAATAAAGTTATTCCTACTTAAAAAAAAAAAAAATACTACACAGTAAAGTTGCTTGATTTTTGTTTGTTTGTATACAATTTACTGTACAATAATACTGAGAACTCAACAACGCTGGCTAATTGGATTTTTCTGAGGGTGAAATAATGAAACTGATGGTAAAATGTAAACAGTTCACATTCAAACCACGATTTTAGTGGTTCATTTTTTTAAAAAATGTATACCATTTGACTGCTTTAAAAAATGAATTTGAGAACAGTTAATCTTTAATATTTAAACTAAAGCAAATAATAATAACTATTTTCAATTAGAAGTGAAATAATTCAGCCAGATATTCTGTAAGCCCTTTTCCTATTGAATACTCTTGGGACCCTCCCATTATAAACTCCACATTCTGAAAAGGCCCATATTATTTGTTCATTTTCTAAATTTTTCATCAAGGATATTCAACAGCCAATCAAACATAACTGTATGCCTACAGAACTTATATAAGTGTTTAATATCCAGAATATATTTAAAAAACTACTATAACTCAACAAAAAAAAGACAACCCATTTTAAAAAATGGGTTAAGAACCTGAATAGACATTTCTCCGAAGAAGATATACAAATGGCCAATAAGCATATGAAAAGATGCTCCACACCATTAGCCATTAGGAAAATGCAAATCACAACCATAATAAGATACCAATTCACAGCCACTAGGGTGACCAGTATTAAAAAAAAAGAAGAAAATAAGAAGCGTTAACAAGAATGTGGAGAAATTGGAACTCTCATGAATTGCTAGTGGAAAGGTAAAATGGCGCAGCCACTGTGGAAAAGTGCAGTGGATCCTCAAAATGTTAAACATACAATTAGCATATGACCCAGTAATTTCATTCCTACATGAAAGCAGAGATTAGAACAGATACTTATACACCAACATTCTTAACAGCATTAATCACAATAGCCAAAAGGTAGAAACAACCTACTTGTCCATCAACAGATGAATAAACAAAATGTGGTATATAGATACAATGAAATTATTATTCAGCTGTAAAAAGAAGTGCTGATACATGCTACAACATGGATGCACCTTGAAGACATCATGCTGAATGAAATGAGCCAAAGACAAATGGACATACATTGTATGATTCCACTTATATGAAACATCTACAATAAGCAAATTCATAGAGACATGGAGTAAACTATGGGTTATAGCTAATAGCACAATTATAATAATATTCTTTCATCAATTGTAACAAAGGTACCACACTAGGTGTTAATTCAAGGGGGTATGTGGAAACTTCGTTTCTGCATGATTGTTCTGTAAACTTACAATTTCTCTAATTAAAAAAAAATTTTTTCCCTTAGTAATGGATGGTGGTGATGGCAGCACAACATTGTAAATGTAATTAATGCCAGTGAATTGTACACTCAATGGCTAAAATGGCAAATGCTGTTACATATTACCACAATAAAAAAAAAATAATAACCAATATGACTACAATGCATTGACAACCTTTTAACCAAAAGTAAAAACACCTGTTATTTTAGTTACTCTCTGACCTTACTAAGGAGAAATTCAGGCATTCTATTAATGGTGGGGTTTTTTGTTTGTTTTAATTTCTGCTTTTTCAATATGAAAAGTAACTTGTGAACTACAATTGACATTTCTGTAGTAACATAGAGATTAAGGATCTCAGTAAGGGAGATCACCAATTATGGAGGTAATTCATCAATTTTTTTCATGAAACACTTCACCTACAACCTGCCTGTTATTAGAGGCAAACAAGAAGAGGTTTTTTTGTTTGTTTCCTTTGAAGAAGTTTAACTTAGCACTACCCTGAAAGTTCTACCCTCAGATATACAACAGTAAGTTTGTGGTGGATAAGAAAGGAAGGCAGTATGATCAGTGAGCACTGGAATCATGAAGTACAGTATTCAAGGAATCTTGGCTCCTGGTTAGGAAACCTTAGGCAAATCACTTCATCTCTCTAAGACTCAGCTTTCTCTTCAGGAAAATATGGGTTGTTGAGAATTTAAGTGAGATAAAATATACCAATCCCAGCACATAGTAAGTCCCCAATACATATTAATTCCTTTTTTACCCTCACCCTTTATTAAAATACTACTGTAAAATAGGGTATTTGACATTTCCAGAATTACAAAATGAAACCATTAAAAGCCTCTTTCTCAGACATCCTTTTGAGTTTGTATAAACAATTACAGTCTTACAATCCTGCAATTTGCTAGCTTTCTGGTATAAACAGATTGGTTTCATAATTAAAATACATGTAACTTGAAACCTGAAAGGAATGTGAGACTCTCCATCAGCAGTGGTCCCACTGCTTACTGGCTCTTGGAACATGGGTACAGGCTGAAGGGCTGCCAAGGCCAGGACCCCACCTTCAGAGGACTCCAAGGAACATTCAACGCTGTCGGTGAGTTTGGGATTTGAAAAAACCACCAACCGTTGACTGTACCTTGGGATCCTTACAGACAACGCTATATTTCCAGAAACAGAGGAGCAGGCTGTATCTTCATATGTCACATGAGATCACCAGAAACAGTCCCACTGCCTGTCTCCCAAAGATGGTCCAGTCATTTTTTTTAAAAAAAAAAAAAAAAAGCTCCCCTATATTTCTATTACTCAACTATTTGTTTGCCTTTTTTGTTGTGTTTTTGACAAACAAGGGTTTTGTTCCAACCAGATAAGGCAGCTCCATGAGTATATACCAAATGTACAATGTCTGCTAGAAATATGCCATTCTGGTAAGAAATAGGGTATAGAAGAGACATTTGTTAAACATGTTTCACTTTGGAGTGAAATCCAGTTAAATATTTTACTCCAGTATCTTCCACATCCCCTCAAAATTTTTAATTAGGAGAAAAGGGAGGATTCACTAAGCAAAATTAACACAAAACTGTCCAATGTCTGCACAGCTCTTATCCCATTCGCCACGGATTATAGTTAATGTGGTTAGATTTTGACAGATTATAGTTAATGTGGTTACATTTTGACAGCCCAGCTAAACTATGAGCTGTTTGACAGCAGCTATTTTCTCACTATTTCCACCCCCTCATATGCTTATTTAAGTATTCATCAAATTCAAGTAGAGGGTCAGTTCTGGAGTCAGCCAGATATGGGATGAATTTTGTCTCAATCTCCTAACTAGCTGTGTGAACTTGGACAAGCGTCTAAGCTTCAGTTTTCTCATGTATAAAATGGGGATAACAGGAATACCTACATCATGGAATTATAAGATTCAGTGAGATAATATGTAAGGTGCTTTGTACCATTCCTCACATATAGTAAATGCTCATAATATGTAAGCTATTATTTTTTAACCAAAAACATAATCTGTGCTATTTTGCCTCAAAAAACTATTCATACTTCTTGGTTCAAAGCAAGAAGAGGAAGAGTCAGGATTCTCAGCTCTTGTTTCAGCTACCAGTATGTAAGCCCTGCCTATGTGGTCACAGGGCTACCGGTTGGCTTCTCCAGGAGCCTATTTCCTTCTCTAAACCAGAATTTCTTCATCTTATAAACTTCCTAGCTCTAGGGTCAATGTTATCTATAATTATGTGGGTCCTCAACTGTACAGATGATTGGTAACTAAGGGAAAAACTAGACACAGACCTCATAGAATTGATGTGGAAATGGAGAGCCAGGGGTCAGGGAGGGCAAAGGCAACTCCACCAACTGGAAACTTTGATGGCTGCACTCAACATTCATTGCTGTCGGTGGGTTTGCATCTGAATCAACTCGCTGATCAATGAATGCAAACTGCGGACCAAGAAACCCAAGGAAGCTAGAACATGGGCCAAGTCACATGAATGCATCAACCACTGTTCTGGGTGGGAGTTCCTGCTGTCCACAATACACTGACTAAAGCCTCTCTTGCTCTCTTTGGTTCTAATATGGAGTAAACTCTCTAAACTTATAGCACTTATTTTTCTTTTTCTCTTTTTCTTTTTAGATGCTCTAGACTTAAGGAAATGATATTTTATAGGAAGAATAAACTACATACTACCCTGATATACTATATTAAAATGCTGATGCTTTTGTAATTTTTCAAACAAAAAAGAATCATATGCTCATTATTTAAAAATTCAAATACAGAAATATATAAAGTAAAAATTGAAAATCCCTTTCCTCATCATTTGCAATCCATTTCCCCAGTGGAAATCACCATTAAAAATGTGTTTTAGGGAAGCAGATATGGCTCAGTGGTTGAGCACCTGCTTCCCATGTATGAGGTCCTGGGTTCAATCCCCGGTATCTCCAAAAAAAAAAAGTGGGAAATGTATGTGGCTCAAGAGATTGGACTCCCATCTATCATACAGGAGGCCCAGGGTTCGATTCCCGGGGCCTCCTGGTAAAAGGCAAGCTGGCCCACATGGCAAGCTGGCCTGAGCAGAGAGCTGGCACAGCAAGATGACACAACAAAAAGAGACACAAAGGAGAGACAATAAGAGACGCAGCAGACCAGGGAGCTAGGTGGTGCAAGAGATTGAGCGCCTCTCTCCCACTCCCAAAGGTCCCAGGATCAGTTCCCAGTGCTGCCTAAAGAGATGACAAGCAGACACAGAAGAACACATAGAAAGCAGACAGCAAGCGCAAAACAATGAGGCAAGGGGGAGAAATAAATAAAATTAATCTTAAAAAAAAAAAAGTATTTTATATCCTCAGTGACCTTTATTTATGCACATACAAATCTATGGGTTTTTTTTGGGGGGGTTAACAAAACAAGCTTATTTTATACCTACTCTTCTACAGTCTGCTTTTACATTCAACTGTATGTTATAGATAGCTTTCCACAACAGTTTTATTATATATACCTCATTCTTTTCAATGGCTATATAGTATGCCTTAGAATGAGTGTCTTGGTTATTATTGTCCAAATATACTTAAATATTCTCTACTGACCAAAACTATGAGGACCATTCATTCTGACCTTTGTCATTCAACTTTTGCTATGAGACTGTTTCTCTCTTAGCTCAGGTTTAAGAGTATGATTAAATTATTCATGACCAAGACTTGTTTTCCTTTCATTAGCATGAAATATTTTAGTTGTTCATCTCAGGTTATGGAATTCAAAGAGTCGATACTACATTTTAAGTTTTGTTAAAAAATGCTATGCATCTGCCATATCACTTAGGCATGTTCCTCAAGCTAGAACAATACCTAAGTGATATAGCAGATGCACAGCATTTTTAACAACCAAATAAGGCAGTAGAAGAGATTTGTCAAATTAGCCTTCTGAAATTGTTTTCTCAGGGAAAGGGGGAAAAAAAAAAAAAAAGAAGCGCAGGTACAATGAGACAAGAACTAAAAAGAGAAATTAAAATCAAAAGAAAAATGTTTTTTAAAAAATGACAAGAATTCAGGGGAAATATGGGGCTCAGACCTGTGTTTCCCAAACCTGGTTGTGCACCAGAATCATCTGAAATTGCTTTTAAAAATGCAGATTCCTGAGACCTACCCTAGACCAGAGGTAGGGCCCTAGAATCTGTATTTTATTTTAACAAGCTCAGTGCTGATTTTGGTGCATGCCAGGTTCAAGAGCCACTCACTGAAGGGTGGTCTAAAACAAAGCCCAACCCACCAGCTTAGCATCAGCTTCTCCCTCCCTACAACCCCATCCACACCTATGCTACCCACTTTTTCAACTGTTGCCTGGCCTTTTCTGCCACCATCTGATATTGTCATCACTCTTCTGAGTGCAGGATAATTATACTTGTGTGCTAACAAGTATCTCTCTCCAAAGTACAAAATATTTTGTACCATGTTGTAGCAGCAAAGCAAAGAGACAATTATGTGAGTTTAAGGGTATTTCCTTCAGGTAAGACTACAAATATATCCCAGAAAGAGAACATATATGACGTGCATGAATAGTTCAGAGACACGGTTAGGGAACAGAATTGGAAAGGTAAAAGGACAAATTACAGAGGACCTTCTGAGTCAGGCAGAAAAATTTTAAACTTAACAGGGAGCCATTTTAAGTGCTAAGCTTTGAAAAGAGATAATGAAAGCCAGACTTTAGGAAGATTCACCAATCAGATGAAGTGGGAGGGAGAGAAAAGCTGAAATAGAAATCTGTTGGACTAACGGGCTGGGCTTGAACAGAGGTAGCACGAATGAAGAGAATAAACACGGTATATCAAAAAGGCATTCTAACCCCACCCACTCCTCGTCCCCGCTGGGGCGATAAGGTAGGAGCCGGGAAGCTGAAGTGGAGAGGCCATCCGGGCTCCTAAACTGAGAGCACTCTAGCCGCCAACTGCTGCCATCCCTGCGTCACGGCTCTCGGACCTGCCTTTCCCTGGCCCCTCCTTCCTGCTTCGTTCTCCCCCACCCTCTCCGACCGAGGGGTGACTTACGCAACCGAGGGGTGACTTAGCCAACCGAGCGTGGTGAAGCCCATTTTCCTTCTTCCTCATGGCGGCGCCATGGAGTCGGCAGCCCACGAGCCCACACTCTGTCCCAAGATGAATGCTGCCACAGAAAACGAGCTCAACATCCTTCTGGTCCCCGGTTCCTCCAAGGTCACTCACTATAAATAATATCCACCCAACATAAGCAAAGTTTATTCCTACTTTGAATGCCATGAAAAGAAGACAGAAAACTCCAAAGGAAGGAAGGTGTACGAGGGCAGTATTTTATGGGTTGCAGTACATTCTTAAGTACTTAAAAGGTAAAGTAGTGACCAAAGAGAAAATCCAGGAAGCCAAAGAGGTCTACAAAGAGCATTTCCAAGAGGATGTCTTTAATGAAAAGGGATGGAACTACATTCTTGAGAAGTATGATGGACATCTTCCAATAGAAGTAAAAGCTGTTTCTGAGGGCTCTGTCATTTCCAGAGGAAATGCTTTCTTCACAGTGGAAAACACAGATCCAGAGTGTTTAAGATTTTTAAAATTTATTTTTCCCCTCACCCCGTTGTTTGCTCTTGCTGTGTGCTCCTCATCTTTTTCTTTTTTAGGAGGCACCGAAAAGGAGCCAGGAACCTCCCATGTGAGAGGGAGGAGGCTAATCGCTTGAGCCACCTTCACTCCCTGAGACTATTCTTGTTCAGTCCTGGTATCCAATCACAGTGGCCACAAATTCCAGAGAGCAGAAGAAAATATTGGCCAAATATTTGTTAGAAACTTCTGGTAACTTAGATGGTCTGGAACACAAGTTATATGGTTTTGGCTACAGAGGAGTCTCTTCACAAGAGACTGCTGGCATAGGAGCATCTGCTCATTTGGTTAACTTCAAAGAACAGATACAGTAGCAGGAATTGCTTTAATTAAAAAATATTGGGAAGCAGATGTGGCTCAAGCAGTTGGGCATCGGCCTACCACATGGGAGGTCCCGGCTTCGGTTTCCAGTGCCTCCTAAAGAAGAGGAGCAAGACAGTGGGCTGGCACTATGGGCTGACACAATAAAGAGACACAGAGGAAAACAGGAGAGATGCAACAAGCAGGGAGCAGAGGTGGCTCAAGGGATTAGGCGCCTCCCTCCCATGTGGGAGGTCTGGGGTTCAGTTCCCAGTGCCTCCTTTTTTTAAAAAAAAAAAAAAAACAACCAACTTAGGGGAGCCAATGTGGTTCAGTGGTTGAGCACCAGCTTCCCACATACCAGGTCCCAGGTTCAATCCCCCACCCCGGTATCTCAAAAAATATATATGTATTATGGAACAAAAGATACTGTCCCAGGCTATTCTGTTCCAGCAGCAGAACACAGTACCATAACAGCTTAGGGGAAAAGATCATGAAAAACATGCTTTTGAACATATAGTAACACAGTTTTCATCAGTGCCTGTATCTGTCATCAGTGATAACTATGACAGTTATTATGCGTGTGAGAAAATATGAGGTGAAGATCTATGACATTTAATATTATCAAGAAGCACAGAAGCACCTACAATAATCAGACCTGATTCTGGAAATCCTCTTGACACAATATTAAAGATTTTGGATATTTTAGGTAAGAAGTTTCCAGTTATTGAGAACTCAAAGGGCTACCTTATCTTGGAGTCATTCAAGGGGATGGAGTAGATATTAATACTTTACAAGAGACAGTAGAAAGCATGGAGGGGGAAAAAAAAAGGAGTATTTAAAATGTTTCCTTCAGTTCTGGTAGAGCTTTGCTACAGAAGTTAACAAGAATTAACTTGAATTGTTCCTTCAAATGTAGTTATGTTGTAACCAATGGCCTTGGGGTTAATGTTTTCACGGACCCAGTTGCTCATTCCAACAAAAGGTCAGAAAAAGGCTGATCATCTTTACATAGGACACCAGCAGGAAACTTTGTTACACTTGAAGGAAAAGGAGATCTTGAGGAATATGGTCATGATCTTCTACATCCTGTCTTCAAGAATGGGAAGGTAACAAAAAGCTATTCATTTGATGAAGAAAAAATGCAAAGCTGAATATCAAACTGGAAGAAGCATCTCATTACACTTTGTTTTATGATTATGTGTATATATAATGTTTATTGTACAGATGTGTGGGGTTTCTTTGTGTTTTGATATATTACAGCCAAATTATTTGTTGGTTTATGGATATACTGCCCTTTAATTTTTTTCTTTTTTTAAGTGATCTCAAATAGAAGACTCACCATGTAAAAGATTAATACTAAAGTAAGCTTTCCCAATAGGTAGTAATTCAATCTGGTATTGATCTTTTTATAAAAAAAATAACCAAGAAACTTTTATATATAAATAAAGATCACATAAAACAGATCTTCATAAAATTATCATGATTCCTTTAAGTTTATATTTACCTTGTATTTTTGTACAAAGATTGTGTAAGATACATTTAGTTTCCGTGATTTAACAATTTCCAACTTTTCATGATTTTTATAAGCACAAACTTTCAAGAAAATACTTGAAAATAAATTACATTGCCTTTTGTCCATTAATCAGAAATAAAGCATGACCTTAACAAAGTTGTTTGTGTTATTGAACAATTTGAAAATTATGTCAGGACATACCCTGTAGAATTACTAGCCTTACCTGTCTGTAGCAGTTTGACATTATTTATGAATTCCAAAAAGAAATATAGATTATGTTTGTAAACTGGTCTGTTCCTCTAGCATGATAACCCTTTGATTGTATTAGATGCAGCTGAGACATCTGATTAAATTATGTTAAGATTAGGGCTCTGATCCAACCACATCATTAGAGTGCAACTCAGCTTGGAGTCTCAGCCCACTTGGGGATAAAACAGACTCTCACACAGAAGTAAACACACAGAGAAGAAGAACACAGAGGAAGAGAGACAGCTTATTAGACACAGCAGAGGCCGCAGGAGGAGAGATGAGCCCAAGAGTCTACAGCTAACCTTGTGAAGAGAACTGAGCAGCTGAGCCTGGGAAAGAAATGAGCCCAGAGGAGAGAGATGAGCCTTATACCAGCCTACAGCTGAGATTGGAAGAAACTGGGACCATGGAGCCTTAAGAGGAAGAAGGGAGGCTGAACACTCACAGACATCACCCGCCATCTTGCTCCAACACATGGCCAATGACTTTGGGTGAGAAAGTACCTCTTATGGTACCTTGAGTTGAACTCTTTAGGGCCTTGTGACTGTAAGCTTCTACCCCAGATAAATACCCTTTATAAAAGCCAACACAGGGAGCATAGGTCGCTCAAGCGATTAGGCACCTCCCTCCCACATGGAAGGTCCCAGGTTTGGTTCCCAGTGCCTCCTAAAAAAAAAGAACAGCACACAACAAACAGATACAGCAAATGCAAACAATGGGGACGGGGAGAAGTAAATAAATCTTAAAAAAAAAAAGCCAACAGAGTTTTGGTACTTTGCATCAGCACCCCTTTGGCTGACTAATACAATGCCCCTTTGTAGAATATGTAGTAATTGTTCTACATTAAGAAAATTATGGTTCTTACTGGAATGTTTAGGCACTGTACAGTGATTAAATACTTTGGTCATTGCATTGTACCAGTGAAATGCCAAATCTGAAAGGACTGTACTACGATTTTATGTCACATATTGCTTGTGACTCTAATATGCACCTCAAGATTTTAAGAAGATAATGTTTTTAGAGAGCATTTCTGCTTCCACAATAGAATCTATACATAAATGTGAAATACTGACAAACGTAGAAGTGGCATATTTTAAAGTAATTACACTTCTGAAATTACTTTTCATATTCTATAGTTGATATGATTTAAATGAATTACTTGATTGGGTAGTGAGTGTACTTATTTTAAATGTTTTGATTCTGTTATATTTTTCATTAAGTTTTTAAAATATTAAATTGAATATTAAATTGTAAAAAAAAAAAAAGGCATTCTAGCTTTTGTTTTTGGTTATCTGTTTTTCAAAATAGAATTTTTTTTATTATGTGGTCATTGAAAGAGTCTTACAAAAGAAAGTACACTAAAGTCCACCAAGTTGACCCCCTCACATCATTTTGTTCGGTGTATATCCTCCCAGATATTTCAAAGGTATTTAAAGTGCACATATTTATATTTAGAGAAAACATCACAAATTATATATGTTTTTTAACCTTTTTCCACTTAAATTATTGTGACCATCTTTCTAGGTCAATATATCAGGATCTACCTTTCAAAGACTGACTCAAACAGAAAAGATAGCAAGGAGTAAAAAATGATGCCAAATTTTATTGCCTAGGAGATCAGGAACTTGGTGTACACTAAGAAACAAAGGGGCCATTTTAAATTGGAAGAAAGAGTTCATCTTTTGAACAGATATCAGAACAGAGGATGCACATTTGTGATTCACAAGCATGGAACTGAAAGTAAATGAGCTAACTACAGGAAGAAAAAGTCAGGTAACAATTACTAGACATCTCCTGGGCACATGGACTGCAATAGAAGCCAGGAGATTTACAAGGAACAAAAGTATACACAGTGAAAAAGGAAGTCCAAATTCTAATTAACAAATAATTGCAAGCATGAAAAGTTCTGCAAAAGAGAAAAGGTTCTATGGGAGCAAATAATAGAAGAGACCAATCCAGTCTGGAGGGTGAGGGGTTAGGAAAGGCTTCCTTGAGGAAGTGACGTTTAAGTGAAGATTTGAAAGGTTAATGTAATTACCTTAGTGAGGTAGGTGGGTTGAACATTCTAAGCAGAGGGAACAGATGGCATGTGTACAGGCCAAAGGAGCATGGTGCTTTCACAAAATTCAATGTGTGGCTAAAGCTCAGGGACGGCAGAGAAGAGATCACAAGACATGGCCAGAGAAGGAAGAAATTTTTTTAAAATGTTACTGGTAGGGAAGCAGGTGTGGCTCAGTGGGTAGAGCCCCCGTTTACCATATGGGAGGCCCGGGTTCGCGTCCCGAGGCCTACTTGTGAGGGCACGCCGGCCTGAGCGGTGCGGTGGGCTGATGCAGCAACCTCACCGCAGGAAGCAGGTGTGGCGCAATGGATAGAGCCCCCGTTTACCATATGAGAGGCCCCGGGACCGGCGCCTCCTTGTGAGGGCAGGCCGGCTCGCGCGGCACCGTGGGCTGATGCGGCAAGACCTCACAGCAAGGGGGAGATAAGCAGACACAGAGAAGACACGCAGCGAATGGACACAGCAGCACAAGCAGCAAGGGGGGGATAAATAAATAAAATAAATAAATCTTTAAAAAAAAAAAATGTTACTGGTAGCCTTAGAGAGAGCAATTCTAGAGTGACACTCATGGCTGGAATGGCAGTGGTAAAGAGCTTGGGCTAAATGGGAGTAAAAATTCTAGCTCCATTACTTTCCAACTAGATGATCTTGGCAAGTTACTTAACCTCTAAATCTGTATCACCTGTAAATAAATGATACTAATAGTATTTACTTCACAGTTTGCTTAAGGAAAAAGAAAAAATACATGTAAAGTATTTCACATAGGGCCTAACACAACAAAATGCTAACATCCGCTAGCTGTTAAGTAAAAAAAACAGACTGGCAGCTCAAACTGACTAGAAACAAAGATGTTAACAGTGGTAATCTCTAAATTGTAGCATTAAGATGATTTTTAAGTTTATTATTTCTAATTTTCTATATCTTCCAAGTGTTTAGCAATAAGCATAAACTCACAGTTTAGAAAAAAAATTTTAATAGCATATTTTTTTAAAAGCAAAGATTTCTTTTAGATGCACAATCTACCTATGTTTGGCTGAAAAGCAGATGGAAGAATCCACAGTGGAATAGGAGGTAAATAAGGACTATTTTTATCAAGAAAGGGGCCCTGTGGAAACCACAGCTGCAGAGATAGTAGAAAGTAATGGACTGCAGGTCCATGGTGGAGGTAGTCACTTTGGAAAGCAGACACATCATCCTCAGAGAATGAAGAACACGAAGGTAATTCCAGCTTATTCCCATTCTTCTCCAGACTGTACCTTAATAGAGTCCAACTGGGCCCTGTGAGCCCATATCCTGGAAAGGGACATGGAGCAGAAACAATAAATCTCTATTAAATGAATGTCCTTTTGTTGTCTATGATTTCTGGCACAATTATATTTATAATTTAGGAAATGGTCTGTTCCTTGAACCAAGCACAGAATACCTTCAGCCATCTGTCACGTGAATTACAGCTCCTGCCTAGGTTTAATTTTAATAGCTACCAGATATCAGGACAAATCTATCTTGATTATATATGCTATAGAACTCATGAACTTACACTGCAGCCCTCCCCCTCCTGTCCTTCAAATTAAATCTATTAAAAACATACACAACCAATCAAAATCATAAGCCCCTTTCTCTCCTCTTCCTAATAAATAACTGTAGCAAAACAGTAAAGTAAAGCAAAAAATGATTTGGGATATAGAGCCAGAAAACCTGAATGTAAGTCCAGTTCTGCCACATATGACACGATTGCTCTTGACCCTGTGAGCCTTAGTTCTCTGTAAAAGGGAGAATAAGGGTATCTCCCTTTATCTCACAAGATTGCTGTGAGGACTCAGTGAGCACAGATGTGTAAAGTGCTTTGCAAATAGCAAACAGCAGTGTAGCCTAAGTATCCTAGTCTTTGATGGTACCTTTCCATAGGTTCTCTACTTTCAGCAGTGTAGACAAGATCAATAGCACATATTTGGAAGCTATCTAGATGGGGTTAACCCATAACCTGGGGCTGAAACAAGGCCTTTCTCTGCATATAAATGCCATCAGCCTGGATGGGACATATCAGTTACTCTGGGCCCATCAAAGCCACATTCCAAACAGTTGAGCCAATCTTCCAAAAAAGGAAAAGGTTCTTTCTGGTGGACTCTTTAGTGGTACAGGGCACAGGGTAAAGTTTTGGGAGCAGGAAAAGTATAGCTTCCAAGGCAAAGACCACTGAGAGCTATCACAAATTATCAATAGGGCATCACCTGACTAATGGAAGCTAAACCATTTTATACAAAATGCTCTCTTCCTCTTCACCTTCCTCCAACCAATCTCAGGTACTTTGTTGTTGTTTAAAAGATTAAGTATAGTTTATACACCATAAAATTCAACCATTCTAAGTGTGCAATTCAATAACTTATTTTCATTCATTTATAGAATTGTATAACCATCACCACAATCCAATTTTAGAACATTTCCATCATGCCAAAAAAATCCCCCCAAGCCTGTTTCTAATCAATGTCTGCTCCTTCCCCTTGCCCTGGGCACCCACTGATATGCTTTCTGTCTCTATAAATTTGTTGTTTCTGGACATTTCCTGTAAATGGAATCAGACTTTTGAGTCTGACTTCTTTCAATTAGCATGATTTTGAAGTTTATTCATGTTGTACGTAGCACGATTAGCAGTTCATTCCTTTTTAGTTGCTGGTAAATAGCATTCCATTGTTTGGCTATTCCACATTTTGTTTATCTATTCACCAGTTGGTGGACATTTGGACTATTTCCAGGTTTTGGCTATTATCAACAGTGCTACTATGAATAGTCACATACAAGTGTCTGAATGGACATATGTTTTCATTTCTCTTGGGTCTTGTGATTCCACCTAGGAGTGAAATTGCTGGATCATATGGTAAATTTAATTTTTAAAGAAACTGTCACATTGTCTTCCAAAGTGGCTGCCATCTTAAAGTCCCACCAGCAACCTGTGAGGGTTCCAATTTCTTCACATCCTTGCCAATTCTGGTTATTGTCTGTCCTTTATAGTATAGCCATTCTTGTGGGTTTGATATTTCACTCTGGTTTTAATTTACATTTCGTTAATGACTAATGATGTTAAGCACCTTTTCATGTGCTTATCAGTCATTCATGTCTTCTCTGATGAAATGTCTGCTCAAGTCTTTTGTCCATTTGTCCACTTAGAAGTCTTTTGTCTTCTTATTCGGTTGTAAGAGTTCTTTTTTTTAAAGATTCATTTATTTATTTATCCCCCCTTGCTGCTTGTGCCTGCTGTGTCCATTCGCTGCGTTTTCTCCGTGTCTGCTTATCTCCCCCTTGCTGTGAGGTCCCGCTGCATCAGCCCACCGCGCCGCGCGGGCCGGCCTGCCCTCACAAGGAGGCCTCGGGAAGCGAACCCGGGGCCTCCCATATGGTAAACGGGAGCTCTATCCACTGAGCCACACCCGCTTCCCGTAAGAGTTCTTTATAAACTTTAGATTCAACTCCTTTATCAGATATTTGATTTGTAAATATTTTCTCCCAACCTATAGCTTGTCTTTTCATTTTTTCAATGATGTCTTTTGCAGTACAAAAGTTTTACACTTTAATGAAGTCCAATTTATCAGTTGTTTTTTCTTCTTGTATGGTTTGTGCCATTGGTGTCGGGTCTGTGAACTCTTTGCCTAACCCAAGGTCATGAAAATATTCTTCTAGAAGTTTTGTAGTTTTAGCTCTTACATTTAGTTGTATGATCCATTTTGAGTTAATATTTGTATCCAGCATAAAGGGAGTGAGTTCATTTTTTGCATATAAACATCTCATTTTCCTAGCACCATTTATTGAAAAGATTCTTCTGTTCCCCAATGAACTGTCTTGCACACTTTTGTCAAAAACCAATTGACCAGGGGGGCAGATGTGGCTCAAATGGTTGGGCATCCGTCTGCCATACGGAGGGATCTGGGTTCGATCCCCGGGACCTCCTGGTAAAATAAAAAAATATATATAGAAGGCGCATGGGCTGCCAGGCTCTGTGTGCCAGTGAGCCGCCAGGCCCCGGGAGCCAGGCAGCAAGATGATGACGTAAAAGGAGAGAGACAAGACGAGATGCTCCGAAAGCTCCAAAAACTAGGAGCCGAGGTGGCGCAGATGGCAGAACACCTCTCTCCTAAATCGGAGGTCTTCAGGATCAAATCCTGGTGAAGACTGGAGAAGGAGGATGAGAAG
The DNA here is from genome assembly GCA_029593785.1 of Cabassous unicinctus. Lineage (NCBI taxonomy): Eukaryota > Metazoa > Chordata > Mammalia > Cingulata > Chlamyphoridae > Cabassous > Cabassous unicinctus. The sequence continues at coordinate 9,663 of JAQZBX010034466.1, read as the reverse complement.
AGATGAAACAGACACAGAGAATTGCCCAGCGAATGGACACAAAACAGCAAAATGGGGAAGGGGGGGTTTAAAATGGATCAAGTAAATAAATAAATCTTTAAAAAAATTATAAAATTAAATTTAAAAAAAACAATTGACCAGGCCAGTTCCCACCATCTTCATGATGGCAAAGGATTGGGTGAAGCAAGCCATCTAGCCAGTGATGCACTGCCAGTCTGTCCCTAACAGATCCAAGCTGCATGCGAAACCAGCCACCCTGCCACACTCCACCCAAGGAGTTCTTTCCTCCAGAGGTACCTTCTAGTATGGAGGAAGCTAGCCCGCCCCAGCATAGAGATTTCTGAGAGATTTCTGCTCAGATCCCTTCCAGGTAGCCTGAGGCAACAGGCATGACAGCTCTCAGGTTACCTGTTAAGAAACATCATCAGCAAATCCCCTCCTTTGTGCCTGAGCCCTGCAAGTTGGAAGCTCCTAGCCATGAGCTTCCCGGTCCTGGTCCTCATGTGTGGTATTCCATCTCCTGAGAAGACAGGCACATTGACCCTTTTTTAATTTTTCCATCCATGAGAAGAGGGAGCCATGCCTCCAAGGCAAGGTGGAGAGGAAGTCCTCTAAACTCTTTGGCAACTGCTTCTAAGATCAGCCCGTCTTCCTGCAGCTCAAGGATTATTTCTGGGTCGAGACACCATCAGCTTATAAACTGACCTATGGGACCAAAGGGAGTGACCTGGTCCCATGCTAAACAGCATCCAGAGCCTCAAGTGATGCCACTGTGTGGTGGTAGAGAACAGGCATTATAGTTGCACAACAGTACGATGTGGTCATCAGATTGAACATTGCCCCAGTGGCTGGCTATGAGAGTGACAAGGGCTCGAAGACCACCATGTGACTCTTCTACCACAAATCTACCCATGTCAACCCCAAAATGGAAAACAACCTGGACATACTCCTGGTCCTGGTAGTGTTCAAGACTTCCACTGGATTGAGACCATCCTGAGTAATATTTGGGTGAGAAAGGGTATCTGGAAACAGCATCCCCTCGCCTGGGACATCAACCCAAAGAGATTCAGATTTTCAACCCCTTCTTCATGGAAATTGGAGCTGACAAACTGCTGAGCATTGTCCCTTAGGTGCCATATTTCATGGTCAGTTTCCACAAACTCCATCCTGTCTATTTACTGACTGAACGTATCATGTCAGATAATTTGTCAAGTCGATTCCTATTCCGTTTAGAAAGCTTCTAGTGAATAATAAATGGATACCCGACTCAATCTGAGTTTATTTTCTTTCCTGACCATTTAAAACTGGAACAGAAATACTTTAGTCCGTGTTGAGCACTGATGCTGGAAAGACATGACAAACCAGGGCAGGGGTTGCCATTTTCCATCAAAGACATAGAGAAGCAAAGAACATCAGTCTCCAAAGAGAAATACTGAAGCTGGATTCCTCTAGGTTCTTGGCTGTTTCATAAAAGAATTTAAAAACATGCTGGTTTAGTTAGGCCAGTAGTTTATTGAGGAAAATGGGAGAACAGAAACAGAAGAAAATAACAGATTACACATCCCCAGGTGTAGGTATGGACTGCTCCAGGTGGAGAGAGAGATTTGGCTTGTGTGGTTACTTTTCAAGCCATTAATTATTCCTCCTCTTGCTAATGTTCAGGGGAGGGGTGGTCCCAGTTCTTTGCTGTTTTGATTGAGTACCCCACCAGTCAGTTCCCCAGGGGGCCCAATGATGAACCCCTTAAGGATATCTGGGTCTTTCCCTTGACCCCAGACAAAATCCCATTCCAAATGGAGTTCTCATGGTCAGATTCTCACAGGGTCCTTCCAACAGCCTTCTGGCGGGGGGTTTTCCCCTCAGGGGGTTTCCAGGTGGGGTTCCATGGCCACATATTTCGTGGCCATGTTTTTCTGCCAGGTTTTAGACTCATCTTCCCATTCCCTAAACTAGCCTGCCTCAAAATGAAACAGAGGCACAAAAGAAACAGAGATGAGACTCCATATGGTCAGGAGAGAGATGGAAAAGAAATCCTGGTCTTGGTTCTTCATGAACTCCAACTGCTCGGCCCTGGGATCTCAAAAGAAATCCTATCCTTTCTCCCCAATGTCCCCAATTTAAAATAATTTGAGGGAAGCGGATGTGACTCAAGTGACCGAGATCTCATCTACCACATGGGAGGTTCTGGGTTCGGTTCCCAGTGCCTCCTAAAGAGGAGCAAGACAGTAAGCTGACTCAACAGGCAGGCGTGGCAAGCTGACACAATAAGATGACACAATAAGATGACACAACAAAAGACACAAGGAGGAAAACAATGAGAGAAACAACAAAGCAGGGAGTGAAGGTGGCTCAAGGGATTAGGCGCCTCCCTCCCATATCAGAGGTCCTGGGTTTGGTTCCCAGTGCCTCCTAGAAAAACAAGGAAGACGAACAGACACAGCAAGTGCACACAATATGAGGGTGGGGAGAAATAAAGAAATAAAATAAATCTTTTAAAAATAATAATAATTTGAGGAGGTTTCTGCTCCTTACCATTGAACTACTCCTGTCAATGCCTCTGGTTTTCCTCCCTTACTATCACTCAATATGTATTAGCCAAAGGGGTGCTGATGCAAAGTACCAGAAATCTGTTGGGTTTTATAAAGGGTATTTATTTGGGGTAGAAGCTTATAGTTACCAGGCCATAAAGCTTAAGTCACTTCCCTCACCAAAGTCTGTTGCCATGTGTTGGAGCAAGATGGCTACAAGGGTTGATCTTCCTCTTCCTCTTCAGGCTCCATGGTCCCAGCTTCTTCCAATCTCAGTCCTAGGCTGGGATAAGTCTAGTCTCTCTTCCAGGCTCATTTCTCTCCAGGCTCAGCTACTCTGCTCTCTCCACAAGGCCAGCTGTAAACTATCAGGCAAATGGCTTGTCTCTTCCCAGGGCCTCTGCTGTGTCTACTGGAGCCTTCTCTCTTTCCTCACATATCTGCTTCTGTGTATTTACTTCCCGGGATTCCAGCATCCAAAACTCAACTCCTCTGCAGTGTAGTTTTCTCTGTGAGTCCCTGCTCACCTTAATCATTATTTAATCAAGTAAAAGTGAAGTCCCCTGAATTTATTACAATCAAATATGCCCAGAGGAACAGACTAGTTTAACAAACACAATCCAGTATCTATCTTTGGAATTCATAAACAATGCCAAACTGCTACACTGTATTTCCCAGGTACCAGCATCCCTCACACTCTGGTTAGATCAGTCACTTCTCTACCATATAGCAACTTGTGTTCAAGTCATGTTTTTCTGGCTATACCAAGTTTATTTATAAATCCCTAAGACTTGATATTCTATAAGCTCTAAAGTTTTCTTGAGCTATGTTGAATAGGACAATAAGAGGCAATGCGGCCTTGAGTAAAGCATTGAACTTCTCAGCCTCAGCTTCTCATCTGGGGATCACCACCTACTTCATAAGATTATGAATGGGATTATTTAAGGTGAGAAAAGGTACTTAGCACAACATCTGACACATAAGTCCTAATAAAAGTAGCTTTTTTCTGTATTTCCCGAATTAAACTTGTATCTTCTGTATAATAGGTAAAAACCACACTGCTCTCTAATATTTAGGGTCTGAATGGCACCAAATATGGGAGGAAGACTAATCAACAATTCCTTCTGGATTTTCTCATGATAACCTTTTTTTTTTTTTTTACATATTACTAACTTACAATTAAGTACCAACCCCAAACAACATCTATTTCTTCCAAATTTGTTTCTAGTCCCAATGCATTTTTGAAGCTTTGAAAATGACCCTGTGATCTTTCATCTGCATTTGTAGAACCATTTCCATTGATTACCAATAGTGCTTATGAAATGTGTTTTCTTAGTAATATTTTTACCCAATTGTTTCAAAAAAGAAAACAAGGTCAAAGGTTGAAACTAACTGCTCAAAAAATATATCTGAAAATCTAATATATTTTTAGTGAAAAACATAGCTAAGGGCCAAAATTATTATTACTATTAGGAAAAGATGACCTAAGCCTTTTAAGTTTTTGTCTAGCAAAATCTCTCAAAGAGAGAGAGACAATCTCACAAGATTATTTCAGGAAGCGGGAGTGGCTCAGTGGATAGAGCCCCCGTTTACCATATGGGAGGCCCGGGTTCGCTTCCCGAGGCCTCCTTGTGAGGGCACGCCGGCCTGAGCGGTGCGGTGGGCTGATGCAGCAACCTCACGGCAGGAAGCGGGTGTGGCGCAATGGATAGAGCACCCGTTTACCATATGAGAGGCCCCGGGTTCGCTTCCCGGCGCCTCCT
>JAQZBX010034465.1:0-18926 GCA_029593785.1 Cabassous unicinctus | reverse complement strand
TACTTTGCATCAGCTCCCCTTTGACTGACTAATACATCTTAATAAATCTTATTAGAAGGATGAAAGACTAGAACAGGCCTAAAGATAAAATTGGTTAAAAGAAAAAAGCAGCAGTCACTCCTATTAACCATGATAGGGGATATTTGATCCTTTTTGTGGTTTGGACAATATCCATGCTTTTTCTGTATTTAGATACGATCACAGTGTCAACATGTTTTTGTCTTGATTCGTAATGGTCACAGCACTTATCTGATGTTGACATTTGGAGAAATTGTTCATGTACAACAGGAAAGCACCATGACCTGCTCTTTCTCACTTCCTATTATATGTAGAGTAAAATTAAAACCCCTTATCATGGTCTTCAAGGTCTTACATGATCTGGTTCCTATCTAATTTCCAACCTCATCTCCTTCCACACAATCACTATATGCTAGTAACACTGGCCCATTTTTGGTCTTTTGAACATACCAAGCTTTTTCTCTCCTTAGGACCTTTACATTTGTAGTTCCTTCTCTGGAACATTTTTTTTCCAGGTGCCACTTCTTAAATATTTCTTCAGAGAGGCCTTCTCTGACCCTCCCCTTTTCTACTCCCCAAGGTACTCTATGACTCATTTTTCTGCTTTATCTTCTTTATTAAACTTTCACATATACTTATTGACTATCTGCCTTCCTTGGTAGGCTACACAACCCATGAGAGCAGGAATCTTGTCCTATCCTGCTCACCAAGGTATATCCCCTGTGCTTACAACAGGGCTTTTCACAACATAAATTCTCAATAAATATTTTGGAGTAAAGGAGCCCTCAGCCTCTAGGAAAGGGTGGAGGTCAAGTAAATCAACAATAACAACACGGTGTGCAGATGTGTACTGGACTTTGTCGAGAAGAGATGCATCCAAATTTCTGGAGGCTTATTGTGAGAACACAGAGCCTCTGAGGAATATGTTGTCTCCTTCTAAGCCATATACTTGCTCTGGTCTTAATTTCTCCTTAATTTCAGGGAAATTAAGGAAATTGGAATTGGTCAAAAGGCACTCTTGGCTCTAGCAATTTGACTTCTATGGGAGCATCTAACAGTTGTACTTCTGGAATGAGAAGACCTGACTGGATTGGTTTGCTGTCACCCCATAGGGAGCTTCCCCATTGGCCAGAAATTGTTGGCTTCCTTCTTTTCCAATACACCCACTGTCACAACTCAGATGTCTACAGAGACTAGTCAGACAAGTTAAATGCGTGACTCAAACTGGGTTTGCTTTATCTTAGCTTAAGAAGTAACCTTTTGACATAGACCTACATCTAGGACTAATATGCACGTCTTAAATAAAAACACTCTTCCCCATGATTCTTACAACATACATCCTCTCAATCTCACTCCTTTATCTACTTTTGATGGACCATAATTTCAAGTAATATTTCACTTTTACACAATAGTGTGAACCGAATGATAAATGACAATTGAGACTAGGCCTCAGTATTGGGGGGAGAAAAGGGAGGGCTGGGAACTGTTAAAACTAAAGAGTGCTCTGTCTGTAGGATAGCAGCTGAAGTTACCTCCAGTTGATTTCTGCCTTGTGGACATGCAGACCCTATGTTCCCAGAACTTCAATTTTTTTTTTTTTTTTTTCCAAGAGCAGCTAGAAATCTAGAAGTTTAGGTGAAATCCCTTGATTGTTAGCTGTCGGCAATTTTATTTTTATTTTTTAAAGTAAACACAGTGAGAGCAGCCAAATGTACTTGTTAAACAAGTAGGTCATCCTTCAGTTTCAGCCTTGGAGCTGCTGGTTCTCAACCTCTGTTGAATGAAGTTGTCTCTAGATGATGACCCATTCAGTGTGTGTGCCAACTGGACATGGATAGGGAGCTGGGTTGGTGTCACCGTGCACGTAATATGAGCCTCAGCAGCCTTGCAGAAAGGGTCAACTTAGCTTCCCTCCTCCAAAGGAGGCTGCTGTCAGAATAGACAGTTAAAGAATAAGGAGCATGGGCATGGGCTGCTGCAGGTACCCAGGAGGGTTGTCTAACTCAAGGGGCAGTTGGGAGGCATGGAAGACCACCAAGGAAGTCCTCCCAGAACAGGATAGCCAAGACAGGAAGAGGGATTTTTTGGAGGGAAGACCAGAGCAAACACAGATGTGGGAACTTGTGGCACTTTTAGGAAACTTCCAACAGTGCCGTATGGTAAGAATGTAGAGTGATCATGCCTGAGTATGTGGCGCGGTAGGGGTGGAGGGAGTGTAAGAAGGAGCAGAGGGTAATGCAGAGAAGGCAGGAAAGGAAGCTGAAGAGAGGAGGTGCAATCTGATCATGAGGGGCAGGTATGATGTTCTTGGGAATTTAAATAGTATCCTGAAAGGCTACAGACGATCTAACCAGGGTCGTGGCATCTTAGTCTGGCACTTTAGACAGATCCCACTAGCAGCAGTGTGGAGTGTTCATTAGCAGTAGGGTTTGAGGCTATTAATATTTAAATGCACTATCATAAACCCTAGGCAAGCAGAAAAGCTTTCCATCCTCCCTCATCTCCAACCCCTATCCCACCTTCACTTCCAGAGATCTGACTGTTACCTTAAGGCAGAATTATTTAGTGCCTAGTTATCTACACACAGTCTTCATTGCTGCTGCTGCTGTTGTTTTTCCCTCCTTTTGCGACGCTAACCACTTTTGGATACTCATATCCTTCTTGCCTAGAGTCCTTTGTGGTCCTGATAGGAACTAGAGTCCTCTCTGGTAAATAAAAGTTAGGTAAGTACGAATCTGAGCCCCAGAATATCTGGGCTGCTCAGAATATACTCACAGAAGCACACAACCATGACTGTTAAAAGTTACACAGGAAGACATGATAATAAAAAGTTAATACTGGAGAGGCTGCATTTCCCAAAGGCAGCCACATGAGGGACAGTGGTGGAGGGGGGTGCAAAAGACCCTGGGCATTTACCTACTGAGGGGCCAGTGCCACCTCCAGGTATGTCTGTCCACCCTGGGTCCAGGTGAACTCTGGCTGGGGGTGAGGGGGAGATGGGGGACCACCACCACCTACTTTAGGGGGCAGGACATTCCAGAGGTTTGTGTCAGTGGCTGTTGAGTAACTTGTCTGGAGATATTCCAGTATTTAATAACCAGTACAGCCCCTATTAGTGCATTCCTGCCAAATCTCAGACCTGAATATATGATTCGGAGAAAGATGGACATCAAAAGCCTCTTCTGCTGTGCCTTGGGTAAAGAGATTTCTGCAATCTACCTCAACATGGGTCCAAATATATTTCTTTAACCTGTACCTGAGGCCTTGTGTGACTCTTCTCTGTGGAATACGTTGATTTCACAAATGCATTAAAATCTCTCAAGTAACCATGAACCTGCTTTACCTTTTCTAGCTTAATCCAGGAGTTTGAGGAGACCACAACTCCTTGAGCAGAGGGTCCTGGAAGTAACACAGAGATTAGAAGGAGGCAAGACTAGAGGTAGGGAGATCAAATCCAAGGTTCAAATGAGGAGGTTCTTAATGAGATAGTAGCATGCGGGAAAGGGAGACTCCAGAGCTGTTTTTCAGATGATCATTTGGAGTGAAAGGGAGATTAGGATGAGTTGAGTTTTTTACTTGAGTGAGGTGGAAGGTGATGATGCCACTCTCAGGTGTGGGATTGTAGTGGTTGATGGTTAAATAATGTGCCTCGAGAGCCAAGATGGTGAAGTAGGGAATGGCAGTCTGCACTCCCCCTCCAGTAACTGTGGGAAGAATGTTCTCTCAATGGTTGGAGACCCAGATAATAAACAATAAAATATTAAACTCCCATTCTGGGGAATCCTGCTACATTCCCAGAGACTTAAATTTTCAATCCATTCATATGCCAGTTGAGCCCTGAATCTCAGCAGAGTTGCAACCAACACATACTCTCCAGTTCATTGGACTCGCCCAGGACAACTAACAAAATGATGATGATGGATAACATCCATCCCCCCCAAAAAAACAGAGTATCTACAACTGTAAGCAAGACAGTTCCATCCATCTGCCCCATGGGATCTAAGCTCCCTCTCAGTTAGAAGCAGAGTGGGCGTTACCACCCCCAAATCCTCAAGATTGAGGAATGAACAAACATAAGGGAGGAATGCAACTATGGAACAAAGTACATATGAAGATAATGGTCACCAGAGGTTCTGAGGGGAGTGAGAGGGAAGAATAGGTGTAACATGGGGCATTTGGGGGACATTGGAATTGTTCTACATGATATTGCAATGATGGATACAGGCTATTATACATTTTGTTAAAACCTCTAAAATTGCAGGTGCAAAGTGTAAACCATAATGCAAACTATAGACCATGGTTAGTAGCAATGCTTCAATATTTGTTCATCAATTGTAACAAATGTACCACACTAAGATATTATTAATAAACAAAACAAAAACAACAACAAAATAATGTGCCTCACACCCTCTGGCCTCAGTTTACTTTTCAGAAAAAGTAATGGTCCCTACCTCAAAGGGCTGCTTCAAGGACAAAGTGAGATAATGCATGTAAAGGGTTTAAATAAGTGACTGGCATGCAGTAAGTGCTCAATAAATAAATATTAGCATTTTTTCCAGGAAACTGGGTCTTAGAAAACGTAAATAATTTGCTTCAAGTCGCACAGCTAAGTAAGTGATGGAGTTAGGATTCTAGCACATCATTTTGAGCCCAGAGTCAGGTTGTTAGATCAGGTGTGTGGGTGTGGTGATGAGCTTGGCTTTGGCCATGGAAACATTGATGGGGGGGGAGGGGGATGTCCAGGAGGCAGTTGGACACTTGGGTCTGGACCTCAAGAGAAGTCCTGCCAGAGACGTCCTTGTTGCCACCGTCCTCCTTCAGGGTGTATTTGAAATTATAGTTACCGATAGTGACTATATTGAAAAATAAAGAGGAATGGTGAGGATGTGGAGAAATAGGAACTCTTGCACATTGTTGGCAGGAATGTAAAATGGTACAGCCACTGTGGAAAGCAGTTTGGCAATTCCTCAGAAAGTCAAACATATAGAATTATCATATGACCCAGCAAGTGTACTTACAGGTATATACCCCAAAGAACTGAAAACAGGGACTCAAACAGATATTTCCTTAACAATGCTCTTAGTAGCATTATTTATAATAGTCAGAAGGTGGAAGCAACCCAAATGTCCATCGGCAAATGAATGGATAAACAAAATGTGGTATCCAATGGGCTATTACTCAGCTTTAAAAAGGTACATGCTACAACATGATACATGCTGATACATGCTACAACAAGAATGTGCTTGGAGGACATCATTCTGAATGAAATGTCAGATAAAAAAGACAAATATTATATGATTTCATTTATATGAAATATCTAGAATAAGCAAATGCATAGAGACAGAAATTAGATTTTGAGTCACAGGGGCCCTGGGTGGGGTGGGATGGAATTGGGCTGTTATTGCTTAATGGGTACAGAGTTTCTGTTTGGGGTGATAAAAAAGTTTCAGTAATGGATGGTGCTGATGGTAGCACAACAGTGTCAATGTAATTAATACCACTGAATTGTACACTTGAAAGTAGTTAAAATGGGAAACTTTGAGTTGTATATGTGTTACCACAATATAAAGTTGAAGAAAAAAAAATAGTGCACTACCTAATAGCCAGGTATCTCTTCTGACGGATGGTGTTTAATGTTTTCTGTGACAAAGATAAATTGTAAATTCTTTAAGCAGCTTTAGTGAGAATTTTTAAATTTAACCATCTGTTTCTCTTGTCAAAATTTTCGTGGTACCATATAATCATTAACTCTAATAAAAAAACCTGTATCTCAGAAATGTAACATCCATCTCTTAATTGTATGAAGTATAAAGATTTCTGTATTAAAAACCACCTTATTCAAAATTAATTAACTTTCACTCAAAATAACTTTTCAAAATTCATCTATGTCAACTACAAGCAATTTTTCAACTCCTTTAATATGTTGAATAATTTGCTTAACATAATTTAAGGAACAGGTTCCTATCACACTATTGGTGTGAGCGTATCTGTTTGTATGTCAGAAACTTAAGATGAAAATAGAAGCACCTTTTAGATTACCTGGCTGTGGCTTAATGAAGACAGTAGAAAGGTATATAGCAGAGGGTGGCAAACTATGGTCCATTGGCCAAGTCTGGCTTGCTGCCTGTTTTTGTTTGTTCCACAAGCTAAGAATACTTTTTAAAAATATTTTTAAATGGTTGAGGAGAAATCAATGGAAGAATAATATTTCATGACATCAAAATTAAATGAGGGGAGCAGGTGTAGCTCAGTGGTTTAAGTGTCTTCTTCCCATGTATAAGGTCCTGGGTTCAAACTTGGCACCTCCTGAAAAAAAATTATATGAAATGAAAATCTCATTGTTCATAATTAAAGTTTTATTGGAATGCAGCCATGCTCATTCAGTTACATATTGTCTATGACTACTTTCACACTAGAGTGGAAGAATTGAGTATTCATGACAAAGAAAATATGTGGTGCTCTCATTGTTTCACACTACTGCTCAGCACCTACAGAATCTTAGTGATGTAGTGATTTTTTTTTAAGGGGGTACTAAGGATTGAACCCAGGACCTTGTACATGGAAGGCAGGTGCTCAACCACTGAGCTACATCTGTAACTCAATAAGAGTTGGTTTTTTCAAATTTTTTTTGTTTTTGTTTTTGTTTTTAGAAGGTACAAAAACGAACTTGATCAAACTCGGGACCTTGTACATGGGTAGCAGGTGCTCAACCACTTGAGCTATCTCTGCTCCCCAACTCCATAGAGGTTTTTTGTTTGTTTGTTTTAACATAGAAAAGAAAAAATTTATTTATTTATTTTTCCTTTTTTAAAAATTGTGGGTAAAAATCAAATTTTTCACAAAACAAACCAATATTTGTAAAATGATATATAAATATATATGAATATATGTGCATTTGCTTACATAAATGTTATTTTTTAATATATATCTTAAAAGATGCTTAGATTACATAAATGTTACACAAAAATTACAGGGATTCCCATGTTCCCCACCTCCCACACCTCCCATAACGTCCCACATAAACATCTTTCATTAGTGTGGCTCATCACCTGCAATGGATATACACATCCTGGGGTTTTGCCACTAAGCATAGACCACAGTTCACATTGTAGACCACACTCTCTCCCACACAGTTCTGCATGGTATTTGCTGATGTAAAATGGCCTATATCTGTCATTGTAATGTCACTCAGGTCCATAGAGTTTTGAGTCCATGCATATCACTGTACTGCAACATTTTATTTTATGTTATTTGCATATCCATCATGTCAAAAAAGAAGAGAAAAGTGGACTTAGAATGCCATGCTTTTAAGGCATAATGGAGTGTAGATTATTTTGTTATCGAATTAGATGGCAAGCATTGTGTTTATTATGCAGTAACACTGCAACCATGCTAAAAGAATGCAATATAGCATATTAAGCAATCATCATAATATTCCCAACTCACAGGAAAGCAATGGCCAGAAAAATTAGAAAATGAAGATTTAGCTTCTGTGAATTGTCTGCATGCAAAGAAACTGAGGAAATACTATTTCAGTATAACCTGAAGTGGAACCTGCTAAGACGTGTTAGCACAGACAGTGGTAAAAATGTGTGTTAAGCAGAAAAAGTCTTACTTGACAGATTTACAAGGTTTGTGAAAATGTAAGGTGATCAAACCTATTACTTATTGTAATACTCATCAGCAGGTACTTTGTGGAAAATATTTGAATTTATCATGTCTTGTTTAATTGGTAGTGGCAAAGCTGAACTTCATTAGCTCTTGTGGAATTAACCATCGTTAGTTTCATGAATTTTTGTCGGCAATAGAAGCTAAATATCTTGAACTGCCCTACCACACAGCAGTTTAGTGACTTAGCAGTGGTAAACCATCTATGAGTTTTTGAGCTCAGGACCAAGATTGAAATTTTTGTTAAAGAGAAGAGCAGCCCTCAATCACTATTATTGAACATTGAATCATTTTGGAAATTAGTGTTTGCTGCAGACTTAACAGTGTTTCTTAATGAATTCAACCTAAAATTGCAAGGGAAAACAGTGCTTATATGTGAAACTTACTCTTTAGTAACATTATTTTGATGCTGACTAATGTTTGGGTCACAAGTAATGTCAAGTTACTTTCAAACATTTACTATGCTGTCAATAGTTCAAACAGAAAGCAAAATCTCCATCCCCACAAAAATTTGCAGTGGATATATTTTCTAAGCTCAAACTATAGCTCCAGGAATTGTTTTTCAGACATCAATATGAGTGCAAAGGAAATTTTTAAATTTCAAAATCCATTTAACTCTGCAGTTGAGGAGCTTCCACATAACCTTCAACTGAAAATGATTAATCTCCAATGTAATGATGTACTAAAAGGCAAATATCAAGAGAAGATTTAATAAAATTCCAAAAATGCCTTATGAGCAATGAAGATGTTCAGTTAAAATCTTATGCCCATGAATTGTTATTTGGCAGTGCTCATCTATTTGAAAAGACATTTTCAAAAATGGAATACATAAAATTTCATTACAGATCAGCATTAAGAGATGAACATTTGGAATCTATTTTGATGATAGGAACTACTAACTTTGAACTCCAGTAAAGTGATATGTTATGCAACCCTCCTCCCCTCAAAATAATTTATTCTTCTCATTAATAGACCTGTATTACAAAAAAGTACTCAATTATTTTTTTAATTTCATCAATATAAAATCATGGTTTTTTTCTCGTTTTATCAGTACCTACATAATATCCTTGATTTTGCCTCTTCACCTGAAAAGACTAAGATATTTACTATGTGGCCCTTCACAGAAACAGTTTGTTGACTTCTGGTGTACAGTCCCAATTTCTGATACTTCTGTAATGGTCAGTTTTACATGTTAACTTGGCAAGGCTATAGTCCCCAGTTATTTGATCAAACACTAATCTAGGTGTTTCTATGAAGGCATTTTTTAGATGTGATTAATATTTGCAATCAGTTAATTTTAAGTAAAAGATATCCTTGATAATCTGGGAGGGGCTGATCTGGTCAGCTGAAAGGCCTCAGGGGCACAACTGAGTTTTCCCTGAAAAAGAAGAAATTCCACCTATGGACAGCAGCTTTAGTTCCTGCCTGAGAGTTTCCAGCCTGCCCTTCCTGACAGCCTGCCCTACAGACTATAGACTTGCCTGGCCAGCACCATGGTCATGTAAACCAATTGCTTGCAATAATCTTTTAATGCACATATCCTATTGGTTCTCTTTCGCTGGTGGCATCTTGACTGATACAACTGCTCTTGTAAAAGACATCACCCAATTTGTGCTGCTAGAAAACTAAAAAGGAATAACATTAGATAAAATGAAATTAATATTTTGCCATAGCTGCCTGTCAGCTGTGATATTGCCCAATCTATCTTACTGACTCTAGCATAAGGCAGAAAGGGGTAGTGAGAGTTATGAATAAAGAATATAAATTCAGGAAGACTTAAATTCAGCCTTATCACTGTGGATTGGGCATTTTCATTTCTTGATGGAATCTGTTTTCAGAGTAAAAACGAGATTTTGAGGGGGAATGTCTCCATTAGCCTAACTCTAGAACTCTTTTCCTGGGGTGCCCCATCCCTGGCTCTTAGAGCCTCCGTGACCTTCTGATATTGTTGGTAAGCTAGTGTGCTTGTGTATTTTCAGAGGAGGGTTTCCTGAGCTTTCATCAGATTTTCAAATGGGTCTGTGACACCAAAAGGGTAAAAACCACAAATGACCTCTTTCCGGAGGTCCATATTTAACTCATGTGTTATCTGCTGTGTACATTCTCTCCTCAAATCCTCACAATAATCACATGAAGTAGGCACTAGTACCTCTTTTTACAGATAAGAAAACTGAATCTTAGAAAAATGAAGTAATTTGTCCTGGTGGCACAGCTGATGAGCAACAGAGTCTGCATTTGAACCCAGATCTGACCCCAAAGCTCATGCTGCTGACAGGGACGCTATTCAGTCACTAAGCTCAGGACTCAGGGAAGCTTTCTGCACTCCTGGCGACCTGGGTAGCCCCAGGTACCCGTCTGGCCTCTGCCCACTCACCTGAAGAAGAGACAAATTGTAGGTTGGGGCCCTGGGTGGCCAGGGGCCTTCTAGCCTAGACACTGGCTTCGCTTGTGCGCCCCTGCCCAATGGGAGGCGGAGGAGGGAGCGGGGAGCCCCGGGGAGGCGAGGGCGGGCCCTAAGAGGGAGTTTGAAAAGAGGAAGGAAGTGGGGCCCGGCAGAGCGCCTAGCCACCCCCTGTCGGCTTCCCCACAGGACGACTGGAGGCGCCCACAGGCCCCGGCGCAGCCATGGCCCCCTGGCGCAAAACTGACAAGGAGCGGCACGGCGTGGGTAGGTGGGGCCTGGGGTCCGCAGCAGGTAGCAGGGCAGGTGGCGCGAGAGCTGCACCCAGGAAGATGCTGCGGGCTCGGCGGCGCGGGCCTGGGCAGGGCGCGCTGACTAAAGGTCGGAGAGTGCAGTAGCTCCCTCAGCCTGCAGCGAGGCCAGCTAGGCGGGGGAGAGGGGATAACGGGGAGAGGAATGTGGACACCCCGCCCAGGAGGCTGCTCCCAGCCAGCGCCATCTCCCTCTCGCCCACCTCCGGCTTCCCTGTATCCCCAACACTTAATGCACTTGGGAGATAGGGTGGAGCTGAGCGCTTGGCAAACTGGGCGCGCCAGGCGCAGCGTTGCAAGGAGTGGGCTGCCTTTGCCATTCTGAGACTTGACCTCCCGGAGGGAGGATCTGCCTTCCCTGCTCAGCGTGCCTCCTTCCATCCCTGTACAAAGAGGCCCCGGTCTGCCTCATCCCCCTGCCTTTCCTCCTGGGTCATTTGGCCCCGGATTTGGCAGATCATCCAGAGGGCTTCTCCTGGCCCTGGGCGTGGGTCTGAGGGCTGTCTCCGTCCCTCAGTCCCTGGGAGCCTCCGAGGAGAAAGGCTCCCTGCGAGGAAATCTGGGGATGCTAAACCAAGAAGCTAGCTTCATCAGCTTCAGCCATCTCAGCTCCCAGAGGCCTCTGCCTCAAGCTCAGGGGCGGAAGTGGTGGCTGGGGGAAGGGAGGTATCAGGTACTGGGACTCTCTCTACCAAGTGGCACCCGTGGTGCAATCCCCTTCGACTCACTGTGGTTTTCAAACTTGAGTGTGAATTTAAAAATCTCCCAAGAGCCTTTTACACAGCCAGATACCAAATGTCACCACCCATAGAGGTGAGGATTCAGAAGGTCAGGGGTTGGAGGACCCAAGGTCCAAGAGTGACTGGATGCCACTGCCCGGGAGAGCTCGACATTTATCCATTCACTTAATGTGTGTGAGGTACTGTGGAGAACAAATAATCCATAACCTCAGAGGGCCTCAATTTCTCCACCTATAGAAAGGATAGGTTGAACTAGACTCTTTAAGGAGCCTTTTCAAAGCTTCTCTAACTCTGGCCCTTTTAGCTTGGGGGCGGGGGTGCGGGAGTCATCAGACCGCTAATTTTTGCAGGGGGAGGTTAAATGGGGCAGGCTGTTGTAGATGGAGAGACCATTGTGGTCAAAGAGGTAAAAGTGGATGTGAAGGGCATATCCAGGAAAGACCTGGCAGCACCTTTTTACCTTTTGGAGGTGCATTGAAAGGAATGATTAAGCTTGAAGTAAATTGAAACCACCTTTTGGAGAGCTATGAATGCCAGGCTGAGTGGGGAACTATGGAGGGTTTGTGAGCCCGGTAAGGGCATGGTGAGATCTGTGCTGAAGCCAATGTGGAGGGAGGCTACACAGACAGGACAGTAAAGGTGCCTGGGCAGCAGGCAGGGGACAGTTTTGAAGTCCAAGGTAACTAAGGCAGTTACGAGGGGAAATTGAATGTGGTGGAACAGAGCCCCACCCTCTGGCCTGAGAGCTGCAGTTCTCTCTGGCTGCATATGCCCCATGCTGTGGAGGTGAAATTCCTGGGCTCAGACCAGTCAGCCTGTTCTTGAATTCCAGCCTCCAACCCTTCCCAGCACTGAGTCCTTGGGCCATGTACTCTCTCCAGCCTCAGTTTCCTTTTCTGTATAATAGGGATAATAACAGTACCTACTTCCTAGTGTTGTGGGAGGTAAAAGAGTTAATCCATGTAAAGTGGCTAGAAGGATGATTGCACAAAGTAAGGCTCACTAAATGTTATCAGTGGTTAGTCTCTGTCCCCTGCATGGCCCCCCTGTTCGAGATGTGATCTTACAGAATGGGCTGGGGATACAGGATGCAGTGGGTTCTCAACCTCTACCTGTGGTGATTCAGTTTAGGCCTATGTTAGATTTTTGGATTTGGTGGTATAACGGACAGTTTTCATGTGTGTTTATGAGAATTCTAATTTATGGGGGTCAAAAGGTCTGATATCTTAGGGAGCTGGAAAGTGCTTGGTAGGTGCCTGTCCATCACAGGGATCCTTATTCCCTGCAGGTGAATGTCAGAACTAATGAAAGTGATCTCTAATCCTCATCTGCAGGCTCTTGGTGGATGGAAGGGAAGGGCAAGGCTTGGGTTATGGTGAGATGGGAGTGGACTCATCCAACAGAAAGAGCAATGGCCTGAGTGTAAGGAGGCCTGGTTCTCTTACCCATACCGTCAATGTTTACAGATTGATTCTGGCTTTAGTTTTCTCACTGTAAGTCCAGGCATTAGTAAAACTGCCCTATTTTGAAGCATTCATTAATGAAGAGCATTTGAGATAATAATTATGGGGAACTTGGAGGAAATCAAAGAGCTAGAGCCAGGCAAGGGGGGTTCTTGGAGCAACCCCAGAGTTCTGTCCTGTCTGATGAAGACTCAGCTCTGCTTCACTGTTACCACAAGGAAAACCTGCATGTGCTTTCCCATTTGGTTTCCTGTTCAGAGGGAGCACTTAGTGTTCCTTCCTATGGTATAAGTAATGGGTACTGTGGTTGCCTGGTCGCCTGGGCAACTGGCTTTATAGAAATCTACCTCATCGCCAGAACCACTTGCTTTCTTGGTTGTTTTGCTCTCTGGTGGGCAGTCAGTGTGGTCCTCATGTAGATTCCTGGACAGATTATTTCACCTTCATTGCCACAGCCTTGACATGTGGACCATCAGCGTTCATCAGAGCTCCAGAAAACGGTGGGTTAGAAGTGGGGTAGAAGGTTCCACAGATAAGGCAGTGTGGCTACGAGAAAAAAAAAACGTATAGCCTCTGCCCTCAGGAATTATGTTTAACCCTAAAGGCTTAGGCTCTGAAGTTAGTACCAAGTTCAAATCCTGGCCAGCTTCCTCATCTGTAAAATGGGGGTAATGAAAATAGTACAGGTCTCATGAGATTGTGGTGAGGATAGAATGGGCCATGCATGTAAAGCACTTAATACTGTGCCTGGTTCAGTGCACGTTAGCTACTCAGGTCATGGGCTTACCTAATAGTTGCAGAGCCCAGAGAGACATAGGGCAACACACCCTCATGTCAGATTCAGGACACTCATGCCTTTTGAGAGGGTAGTGTTTTATGTTTTGCAAGATTCATTCTCCTGCAGTATCTTTGTCTGGCTCCAGAACTTCCCCATGAGGCAGTGTAGCCCAAATTTTGCACATGAGGAAACCAAGGTCTAGAGTTCATAACCTGGAATTACTGGAGCTAGTCTTTAAAATCAGTTGGCTTCCTTTTCACTGTGCAAGAAGAGCATCTGGGAGGGGGGAATGCATGTGGCACGTGGGCCACACAATAAATAGTCCAGTTTGGTTTCCGTAGATGTTTGTAGTGAAAAAGAACATTGGAAAGGCAGATTATGGCCAGATTGTGAAGGATTTTGAGTGTCCGGCTCATTCTGTAGGCACTGGAGTTTTTGAGCACCTGTAAAAAGTTAATACAATTAATTGGGAGTGAGGGACAGAGGTTGGACCTAGTATAGAATGAGGGAAGTAGGTGACAATTTTACCTGTCTGCTGACTACCTAATTAGTTGATCTAATGGGGCTCCACTTATTTCCTTTTGGCCTTTGCATTCTTAAATCTCTCTCTCTGAGACTCTGCCAGTGACCAGAACTTTCTCCTTAGAGGAGAGAAGGGAGGGCAGAAAAAGAGGAGGTAGGAAGAGAAAGTAACAGTTGCTATGGGTGACAGACAATTTCCACAAGAGGGCTGAACCAAGCTACAAGATTACTTCTCTACCAGAGATGTCCACAGGTGAAGAGTTGATAGGGCAACTCTTTCTAGCTCCTGCTCTGCCATCATTGGCATGTGGCTTCTGCCTCCTGAACCAAAGTGGCTGCTTAAGCTTTAGCCATCAGGTCTGCCTTCCAGCCATCAAGAAGGATGGAGGTACCAAGAAGGGAGTGACCTTTCCCTTTAAGGTCTCGAAGACATACTTGGCATTTCCTCTTCTATCCTATTGGGTAAAGTTTAGTCACATGACCAAACCTCGTTGCAAGGGAAGCTAGGAAATGTAGTCTGTAATTTAGCCAGCCATGTACCCAGCTGAAAATGAGTTGTTCCATTCCTAGGGAGGAGGGGAGGAAGGATACTGGGGATGACCTATGGACTCTGGCATGGTATTTAAGACTGTGAAAAACAGCTTCAAGGCAGCGGTCCTTAGAGGGAGGGCAAGGGTGGAAAAGAGATTTGTGCCAGCCAGTTATGTTCAGAAACCTATTCTCTGTGCAGCTCATTTCTAGTTATGGCTTTGTACCGGGATGTGGTGTTGGAGGAATTTTTTTCCCTCTGAATTTCCCAGGGAAGGACTGATTTGCAAGGCTCTGCAAAAGCACAGAAGGGATTTTTTTCCACTTCTAGATTGGGGAATATGGAAGAATTCATAACCATCCCATGGGCAATGCTGCTGCAGCCCTGGACCCTGGACAGAGCTGTTCCAGGCAGGTGCTATTGGATTTGGAGTGGACATTGTGGGGCTGAGGCCCTTGCAGCAGGGGCTTTGTTATGAGAAACAAAAGCCACTCAAACTAGTTCAATTAAAAGGGTGTATGAGTATATACGTGTGTGTATGGGAATAGTGTATATACATATTTTTTTTGCTTTTAAATTTTTTAAAATTTCTAAATTTTACAGGACAGTTACAAAAATAATACAAAACCCATACAGAAGGCTCTAACATACCTCTCACCTAGACACCCAGATCAACCAACTTTTAACATTTTCCCACATTTGCCATGTCTTCCCCTCCCTCCCTTCCTCCCTCCCTTCCTTTTCTTTCATCTGTCTATCTATCTATTATCTATCTGTCATCTATTTATCTGTTTTCTAAACAGTTGAGAGTAGGCTGTATATATTATATTCCTTATACACTTAATACTTTAATGGTATTTCCTAAGAACAAGGATATTCACTTATGTAACCACCTTAAGTAGAGTTATCATGTTCAAGCAATTTAACAGGGATATAAAACTTAGAGCCTATATTCCAATTTTTCATATGAGTGGTATATTTTAAGGGTCAGGGGAATTCCTTGGAAAGCCAGGGTAAGTCAGCCTTCTGGAGGGGCCTAAACTGAGCAGCTCTGGACACCTCTGCCTTTCTTCTCATGGCTTCTCTGCTTCTCCAAACACATTGGCTCTCTTCTCCCTTCTCTACTCACCAACTCCCTCTGATTCCTCCACTCCTTCCTAATTTTGATATTCTGATAGCCCCATAACTTGCCACCAGCCACAACTCTATATGACTTTGCAGTTCAAGCATCCATGTGCCTATTTGTGCAGTGTCCCCAGAGAGAAAGTCCAAGTGGTGTAACTCACCTTTTCAGGAAAGGCCACCCCAACCAGAGGTCATTGCCTGCCTAAGAATGGGCCCCACTCTGATGCTGCTCTGGTCCAACTGGCTGTGGCTTTGGGGTAGAATCTCGTGGCTTGCTGCTCACCCAGCAGGAGCTGGGTGTGGACAGTTTCTTTGAGGAGGTGGCATGAGTGGAACATACATCCCCAACACAGCCAGGGCAGAACTCCACTACAGAGAGATCAGTTACACTGAGAAGGGATAGAGAGCATCATTTACTCACTCATTCTTTCATTAATTCATTTTTCATTTGTTTCTTAAATACTTATTGGGCATTTCCTATGTGCCAGTCACTATGCTGTACACTGAGATTACTAGATTGAGATCAGTGTGCTTCCTACTTTATGGGAGTTTAGTCTAATGGGGAAGACAGAAAAGAAGTGCATGGACAAATCAGTAAATATATAATTACAAATCAGAATGTGCTATAAGTAACATGGTTCAGTGAATGAAAATATTGGCAGGAGAGGGTGGGAGTGGCTCTTAAATTGGATAGTCTGAGAAAGCTTCTGAGGAGCAATGGGTGAAAGAATTCCAAAGGAAATGCTTGGAAGGATCTCTTTTTTTTTAAGATTTATTTTTTTAAAATTTTTATTTCTTTATCCCCCCCTTGCTGCTTGTGCTTGCTGCGTTCATTTGCTGTGCACTTTTCCATGTCTGCCTGTCTCCCTTTGTTGCATCATTTTGCTGTGCCACGTGGGCTGTCAGCTCACCGCGCTGCATGGGCCATCAGCTCACCGCGCTGCATGGGCCAGCTTGCCTTCACCAGAAGGCCCCAGGAATCGAACCTGGGGCCTCCCATGTGGTAAATGGGAGTCCAACCACTTTAGCCACATCCACTTCCCCTGGAAGGATCTTTATGCATGCATCTGTGCTATGGAGGCAGAATGTATCTTTGGATTGGTCCACAAAAGTTGGTCTGGGGGCAACAAAAGCACATGGGTCAGAAATTTAATTTCTTTTTTCCACCAATTCTTAGGTGCCTGGGCCTCCTACTTTCTGATGCTTCAGCAACATGGGGATGTTTGGGAGTGCCTGCTGGACTGGCTAGTTTGAGTCCATTGAAGGGAATTGTCCTAATCCCTAGGTTTATGGAAACCTCATTAGTCAGTGGCCGTGCTGCCACCAACCATAATGTCTGTGTCTGAATGAACCTTCATGACAGATTGTGTTTTCTAAGCTCTGCTTCCTTCTGAGATCAGCATCCTTATATTGCTGCTGTATTTTGAGACAGGCAATGTAGTCACCATAATGTTCTGCTAATTTCTGGACCTTTGGATTTGTTTGAGAAGAGCTTACAGACCTTTAATTTAATAGTCAATTACCCATGGGTACCGTGGTCTGTGTGCTGCAGCATATGTTCGGCAAATGGGGAATGATAATGCTTATGGCCACCCAGCTCCAGGGGAATCTGGGTGGAGACACCGCAAATGTTTCCTTTAATAGGCACTTTCCCCCTTCTCCCCACTTCCCTTAATTGGTGTGAATCGAAAAGCAGTCAGGCTGAGTTTGTGAGCTGCTTTTAATTCTCCTTGGAGAAAGTCATCTCATCCCCTGTCCCCCTGCCCCCACCAGGACACTGCCTGCTTCTGCATTGGTTTAAAGCCATTGTCACAGAAGCTGGAGCTGGGGGAATCTGACTGACAAGGTAGGCACTTTTCCAGACCACCCTCCAGCCATCGCCCCAGGGACCTCAGAGGTCCCCTGACAACACATGGTTCCTTGGAGCAAAGCCTAAAACAGGATGGGAGAAGGCACCTAAGTAGGCAATGTGACTTGCATGGGTGCCCCCAGGCCCTGCACAGGGTCTGAACAAAACAGACTCAGCAGGCTTTTGCTGGGGTGGACTGAGTTGTGGCAACACCAGGAGTGGAGGTGGACCTGCGTGATGGGCCATGGCAGAGGGGCAACCCTGCGGATTTTTCCAGGGAAGAGGAATTTCGCTGCTTGCCTCATTGGTGGTGGCAGTAAGGGTGTCATCTCAGGAAGAAGTGTTCCAGGTAGAACGAACGGCCACTGCAAAGGTCCTGAGGAGGAAGCCCTTCCAATGTGTGGAAGGCCAATGTGGCTAGAGTAGAGTAAGCAAGAGACGGACAAGTAGGAAATGAACTCGGTGAGGGCAGGTCATATTGAGTTGTACCTTGTAGGTATTGAAAGTATTTTGGCTTTTACTCTGGATGGAAGTGGGGACCATTACAGGGTTTTGAGCACAATTGTAGAATGATCTGGCTTAGGTTTATTATTATTATTATTTTTTTTTAGGTACCGGGGCTGGGAATTGAACCCAGGACCTCGTGTGTGGGAGGTTGGTGCTCAACCACTGAGCCACATCGGTTCCCCTGAGTTGGTTTTTCATTTGCTTGGTTCTTGTTTGTTTTTGTTTGTTTGTTTTTAAAGAGGCACTGGGAACCGAGCCTGGGACCTCCCATGTGGGAAGCAGGTGCTCAACTGCTTGAACCACATCTGCTCCCTGGCTTATGTTTTAAAAGGATCATTCTGGCAGTTTTATGGGGGAATAGGTAGAGGCGATTAAATGTGGAAGCAGGGAGACCAGCTACTGCAATAATCCTGGGAAGAGATGGTGGTGGCTGGCACCAGGGTGCCAGCAGCGGGGGTGGTGAGCCTGGTTCCATTCTGGATATATGTGTTATGGTGGATCAAATGGGATTTCCTCATGGATTGGATATGGGTGTGAGGGAAAGAGAGGAGTAAAGGGTGATGCCAAGTCTGAGCAGCTGGAAGACTGGAATTGCATATAGGACTTCCCTAGTTAATCCCTGATCTATGTTCTCATCAACATCTTTGAGAAAACAACATTGCCTCGTCTTTTTGCAGCATGGTGCATTTACCAACACTTGAGCTATTGTGTTTGGCTCTCACAACCACCCCTCAGTTCGCAGATGAGGAAACTGAGGAACAGAGAGCTGAGGTGCCTCTGGGTCACTCAGGCAGGCAGGAACGGAGCTGCCCCCAGAAACTAGGTTTTCTGAATCTGAGTCCAGGGCTTTCCCACAGAGCTAGCATTATGCTAAAGAATTTTCCTGGGTGATTTTCTTTCCTTTTCCTTTCTTCCTGTCTGTGACATGGGAGGTAACAGGAGGAGGTGACTTGTAAGATTTTGTGAGGATTAAAGGAGATCATGCATGGAATTCATTCATTCATTCATTCATTCA
>JAQZBX010034464.1:0-24981 GCA_029593785.1 Cabassous unicinctus | reverse complement strand
AAAAAAAAAAAAAAAAAAAGGCACTGGGGGAACATACAGAAGAAATTGTCGTTGTGCATACAAGATAACAGATCTTACAGTGATGAAAGACACAATGTATTAAAAATTTATTTTATTTCAAATTTTTAAAATTTTAATTTTTGTATTTTATTTTTCATTTTAAAAATTAATACTATTTTATTTTCTTATTAATTTATTTGGTTTTCCTTTTGCTTCATTTGTGGAGAGGTTTCACAGAAGGGTCACAACTGTGGCAGGGGAGGATCACTGGTGCAGGGTGTCTGTGATGGTGGAATGTGTGTGGGGGGGTGCACCTCAGGCATGCCTCTAAGACATAAGAATATGTTCAAGTGTTCATGGGGCATTGTCTCAGTGGGTGGAGACCCACACAATAACTGAAAGAATATTGATTTCCCATCCTGGGGAGTCCTGCTACATTCTCTAATAGAATGGCAAGAATCTCCCAAGTATACAGGCAGAGCCTAGTCAAGGAAGACAGACCATTACACCAGACCCTTGGTATTGATGATTGTACTTATGAACCTTTTCCTGTGAAATTGAAACTTAGCCTGGTATTATCTTTTGCCTAAGAGTTACCTCCTGAAAGCCTCCTTGTTGCTCAAAATTGGCCTCTCTCTAAGCCAAACTCAGTATATAAACACATTACCTTCCCCCCAGTGTGGGGCATGACTCCCAGGGATGAGCCTCCCTGGCACTGAGGGATTATTACCAAGTGCCAACTAGCAATGCATCTGGAAAAAGACCTTGGCCAAAAGGGGGAAATATTAAATACAAATGAGTTTTTATGGCTAAGAGATTTTATAGTGAGTTGGGAGGTCATTCCAGAGGTTAGGCTTATGCACAGCTCAGCAGGATCTCACTGACTGTCACAGTAAACAGTGCCTTAAATAGCGGGGGCTCCTGAGAGCTCTAGAGACGTCTAGACACTATAGGCAGGGCAGACAAGCTCAGGAACACGGCACCCTGTCAGTGGGCCTTAGTTTGGAATTTATGCTCCCCAGTGTAACACAGTTAGACTTATGTATAGTTTCCCTACACATGGCTCTTCTGCCCCTTTTACTTGAACCTATAATTAGCACTATACTTGTTACATATATGCCCCAGAGACTTAAATCTTTGTTCTGTTCATGTGCTGATTTGAGCCCTGAATCTCAGCACAGTTGTAACACCTACTCTCCAGTTCACTGGACTCACCCAAGACAACTAACAAGGAGAAGGTGATGGATAATGTCCATCCCAAGAAACAGTGAGTATCTGCCACTGCAAGCAAGATAGTTCCATCCATCTGCCCCATGGGATCTAAACCCCCTCTCAATTAGAAATAGAGTGGGCATCACCATTCCAAAATCCTCAAGATTGGGGAATGAACAATAGACTAAAGTAGACTTATTATTATTCTATTAATGGAAGAACTTTTTTTTATTTTATTTTATTTTCTGTCTCTTTATTTTTTTTATTTTTTTACTTTTTTTAAAAATTTATTCACCCATTTATTTATCCCCCCTTGCTGCCCGCGCTTGCCATGTCCACCCGCTGCGCGTTCCCTCCGTGTCTGCCTATCTCCCCGCCGCCGTGAGGTCCGGCTGCATCAGCCCACCACGCCGTGCGGGCCGGCCTGCCCTCACAAGAAGGCCCCGGGAAGCAAACCCGGGGCCTCCCGCATGGTAAACGGGGGTCTATCGATTGAGCCACACCCGCTTCCTGCTGTGAGGTCTTGCTGCATCAGCCCACCGCGCCGCGTGGGCCTGGCCTGCCCTCACAAGGAGGCCCCGGGAAGCGAACCCGGGGCCTCCCACATGGTAAACGGGAGCTCCATCCATTGAGCCACACCCGCTTCCCAATGGAAGAACTTTTATCATTGATATAAAGGAAGTGGCCACCAGAGGTTCTGAGGGGAGGGAGAAGGAAGAATAGGTGTCACATGGGGACATTTTTAACACATTGGAATTGTCCTGCATGACATTGCAATGATGGATACAGGCCATTTATACATTTTGTCATAACCTATAAAATTGTGTGGAGCAGAGTGTAAACTATACTGTAAACTATAGTCCATGGTTCACAGCAATGCTTCAATGTGTGTTCATCAATTATAACGAATGTACCACACTAATGAAAGATGCTGTTAATGTGGGAAAGTGTGGGAGGGGAAGGGGTGGGGCATAAGGGAACCCCCTGTATTTTTTATGTAACATTTATGTAATCTAAACCTTCTTTAAATTTAAAAAAAAGAAAAAAATTCACTGATTTCTACATATAAAATGGGTACATTTTATTGTATATAAATTATAAATCAATAAAGTTGATTGAAAAAATTCCTTTGATGTTGTTTTTAAATTCCTGGTTATTCCTCAAATCCCTGGTCATTCCTCTTCTTTGTAGCTTTTCTAGCTCTCCTGGGCCCAGTTTCCTCCCCTGACTCACAGCCCTCAGAGGCTATATCATTCACTTGGCAATTCAACCAGGACTGCCCTGTAATTAACGTTATCACTATTGAATTTTTTTATGGGTTCATGCATTGTTCCCTAGCTAGACTGTAAGTTCCTTGGGGGTGGGAAATGGTTTCATGTCTCACGTATCCTCTAAGCATGGAGCCTTACAAATGCCAAGCACACACGGATCCTGGCAGCCCACTTGATAATTGCCAAATGGGTGGATGTTAGGGAGGACTTGTGTGGCCAGAAGCATAGCCACTAAATTATGCTCCCAGCAGGGAGAAGAGAATGAGTCAGCGAAAGGGCAAGGGTGTGTTGTGGATGACAAATACTCAACGGCTGATGGATGCCACTGCCCCAGGCCCTGGCACAACTCCCATCCTCTCAGCCTTCTCCTTCCCCAAAATTCTTCTGGTTGACCTCTAGGCCTGCTTCCCTATTTTCCTGGGCTCAATGTTTTCTTTCTATTTGGTGGAGCATGTCTTTAAGCTAATGGCCCTCTCCACACAGAACACAAGATTATGTCTGGACATAGCTGGGCTAAAGGTGTTCCAAGCAGGGTCCAATAGCATCAGAAACCCTAGGCCAGGCCCAGCTGAGCTCCTGTCCTCATAGCTAAGCCCTGTACCAGGTCCCAGGACCACTGGGACTTGTGGCCGACCACTCCTAACCTTGTGCTTACCTTGTGGTCTGGTTCTGATCAGTGAGCTCCTCCCTTGGACCCTAAGTCTACATCTAGGTGACCTTTCTGTTACGGGCTGAATTGTGTCCCCTAAAGAGATACGCTCACTCCTAACCCCTAGTCCCATGAATGAGACCTTATTTGGAAATCATGTCTTTGAAGATGCAATTAGTTAAGATGAGGCCACATCAGAGTAGGGTGGGTCCTATGACTGCTATCTTCATAGGAAGAGGGAAATTTGGACACAGACACAGGGGAGAAGGCCTAGCGAAGTCAGAGGCAGAGACGGGAGCGATGCATCTATGAGCCAAGGAACACCAAGGATTGCCAGGAAACCATGAGAAGCTAGGAAGAGGCAAGGAAGGATTCTCCCCTACAGGTTTCAGAGGAATTGCCGCCCTGCCGACACCTTGATTTCAGACTTCTAGCTTCCAGAACTAGGGGACAATAAATTTCTGTTGTTTATAGCCTCCCAGTTTGTGATAATTTGTCGTGGCAGCCCTAGAAAACAAAGACGCTTTCCATTCAACTCTCATTCAGCAAATATTGAGGGCCTAGTATGATGCAGGCACTGTTCTAGGCACTGGGGAGTAAGCGGTGAACAAGATAAGCAAGCAAGTCCCTGCCCTGATGGAAGAGGTGATATTGTTGGGGGAATGGGGATGTCCAAAGACAATAAATAAGCACGTGGATAACAAATAAGTTGATTTCACACAGTGACAAGTAAGAAGAAGAAGATCAAACAGAGAGAATGTTGGGCCAGAGGTGGTGATTCCTTGAGTTTGGGGAGCAGGGAGGGCCTGTTTGAGGCAGTGACATGTGTGCTGACAGCTGAAGGGTAAGGAGAGCTGGGGGAGGGGCATTCCAGGCAGAGGGGAGAGCAAACACGAAGGCCGTGGAGAGGATCAAGCTAAGTGAACTGAGAAGAGCAGAAAGGAGCTCAGCATGCTGGAGCACAAGAAGGGAAAAGAGAAGGTAGATGAGTCAGAGAGGTGGGCCTCGTACGAGAAGCAGTTGAGATTGCATTCCAACTGTAACTCGAAGCGTTCCAGTGGTTTTAAGCCTAGTCCCCAAATCCCTCAAGGACCAGACCCTCCCTTCCATGTACAGATTCTCCTTTTCTGGACCTACCACCCTGACCAGACACTCTAGCAATTTTCCTGGCAAACAGTACCTGCTGACAATCATCAATGCTGGCTCCTGGGTCCCTGGACTCCCCTTCCCTCTTCACACACCTACTGGGTACCCCCTTAGCACTTTGCCTTAGACCCTCCTCCACCACCTAAACTAAACTAAGATTTGTTGTTTCTCCATATTTTCTGCAGCTGAACTGGCCCTTTCTCAGCATCCGTGTCAGGACTATTCCCCCAGGCCTGCCCAGGGCTGGTATGTGGGTCTAGTACCAGACCCCATTCTGCCAAGTGCTGGTGTCTCAAGTTAAAACAGCTAGAAGAGCCACATCGAGCTCAGTGGGGAGGCAGACACTCCTTGCAGGCCCGGTCACCTGACTCACCTTCACCCAGGGTCTGCTTGAGCAAGTCGTGCTTGGCCTGCAGCTTGGTGATGAGGTTACTGCCGTTCACGTATTCTTTAAACTTCTGGAAGACACAAGGTGCAAGAAAGTTACAGATTGCAGGACCAAGGAACGGGATCTCTGCCTCTGGAACTGAACTCCAGAATGGGGTGTCACCCTCAGGGACCCCAGCGAGGGGAAATGAGGGGCCTCTGTGCCTGTCCCTTTGCTCCTCTCCACTCAAATCCTCGGCTATGCCAAGCACGGCCACCCAGTGCTGTGTGGGCTCCCGGCGCTTCAGGCCAGGGCTTGTAATACAAAGAAACCTCAGGGAGAATGGGAGCAGAGAACGCACCTTTTGTCAGGTGAGGACTGTGGGAGCATGAAGCAGAGGGTTTCCTTAGCCATCAAAGCTCCTCTGTGCTTCTGAGCTAAGAGTAATAAAGATGGGAACCATTCCAGTGGCCACGAGCTGACGCAAGAGCACTTTATTGAATCTGTCAGCGAAAAGCCTCGGAACAAGCCTTTCTTTTATATGGCCAGCGCACTTTCCAAAGGAGACAAGGGTGGGGCAGAGCAGAGAAGTAAGCCATGGAGGCTCAGGACACCACCAACATGACCTGTCGAGGACAGCCTCTGACATCACCATCTTCCTGTTCAAGCTGGGTGTAGAGAAATAGTCCGTGGGGGTTGGGGACTGACATATACATGAATAAGATTGGGGTCACTGTGCCCTGGCTCCAGCTTGGTGGGTTTCTGCAATGACAGGGATGGTGTCCTCTCTCCTTTTCTAGGGTCCTTCTCAGCTGTTAGGACCTTTCCTCCTGGGCAATAAGAGTCACTTCCCCTTGAATCTATAGAGCACGCAACAGTTTTCAACATTGTACATTTGATCCTCACCACAGTCTGGGATGGCAAATGGAGAAAGCGTCATCATTCCTACTTTACCCAGGAGGAAAAAGAAGCTCAGAGATGTGGCACCCACTCATTGTGAGACCTTGATTCAATTATTGAACATTTCTCGGCCTTTCAGTGCTTCCTTGTGTAAAATTAAAGGACAATCACAGTATTTCTCAAAGGATGGTGCAGGAGACTAGATGCCTCCTAACCAGCAGGGGAAATTGTGAAAGTACAAATTCCTGCCCTAGAACACTGTGAATCTAACCACTTCATTTTACACCTGTGGAGGATATAACAGAGTCCCAGAAATGGTAAAAATTCCAGGGTCCCACCTCATGGAGGGTGGGTGTCTGGGAATCTGAAATTTTAACACGCTTCCCAGATGATTCAAATATATACTTAAGTTTGATAACCATTGACCCAGAGGCTGTCTATGGAAGCTTCAGTAATAATGTCCTCTGAGTCTATCATGTGCCCAAGAATTCACCTAAAAAGGAGCGCTGAGGCATCAGCCGGTATTTTCTCTATCATGACTCACTGCCCCAGTATTTGAAGCTCCGATCCCAAACACATAACTCATTCACTGGTAAGTATATAACACATGCCTGGGCTTTGTGGCCCATGGACTCCACTCATCTCTTCTGAGTTTCACCCAGGCTTCACTTGTAATCCATGAAGGAAAGAATGCCATTACAAATCATACTGATGTTTAGATTAAAAGCAATAGTATGTCCTTAAAAATGCCAAAAATAATGCCACAACATCAAGTCATGAGAAGGTGTACAAACCAACAAGGTTGATAAATTGAGTATTGAGACATAAAATACAATGTGTTGTGGCCCTTAGTCCTAGACACTGGTGAATTCTGCCTTTTAACTTCAACAGGCTGGACCCTCTCCTCCACTTCTGCCATCCAGAGTTCTTTGCTTTTTACTGCCAATGTAAATTAACAGGCTTGTGTACTCCTCACTCATCTTTATAACATCTAAGTTCTCTTTGTGAGCACCATAGGCCTCATGGAAGCAGTGAATGCCAGGAACCAGCAGGGACTGATTCAATAATACCAGCTTTGTTTTCTTTCTTGACAGGGTCAGAAAGTGTTGATCAGGGAGATGCAGAGCATATCAACTACTTATTTTCAACAAGGGATTTGCCCAGGCCCATGGCAAGATGGGGTTGGATGTTAGTACAATTGGGTGGGTTTGTGACTGATTAAATGAGCCCAATCAAAATGCACTGATTAGTGGATCAACAGCAGCCTAGCTGCATGTTTTTTAACAACTCTGTCTTTGGCCTTGGCCCTGGCATATCCATTAGTTTTTTATTGACAAACTTAAAGGTATAGAAGCAATGTTCACTAAATATTTAGATAATGCAAGGTTTGGTTTGAAGAGACAGTTGATCAGGGTCTTGATTGACAGCCTGGTGCCGTGAACTGAATCCATAAGGAGGAAATCTAATTGGTGATTAAGATAAGACCAACCCAAGAAATCAACTATGCATCCTTTAAAAGAAGGGAGGACAGATTTAATAGCCGTGGAGGGAACAGAGATTTAACTGATTGTTAACTTAGTTTTGAAATAACTAAAACAAACAAACAAACAAACAAGAATATGATTTTAGGATGTGTGAATAGGCACACAGTACCCAGTATGGAAGGGGTGAAAATTTTGCTCTGGTCTGAGCTGGCCAAACCACTGCTGAGAGTCTCGCTTTAGAATAATCACTGACAACTGGAATATGTTCAGGAGAGCATAACTAGGCTACTGAAGCCACTCAAAACTAAGACTTCTGAGGCAGGATTGAAAGAATTGGGTATGTTTATCCTGGAGAAATGAAAACCCAGCTGCCTGCAACCATGAGAAAGGCTGTCATGAGAAATTAGTTTTGCTCTGGGTTACCCTAGAGAACAAAATGAAGATCGAGTACTGGAAACCTTAGTGAGACAAATTTTTGAAGATAATAAAAATAAGGGAAACCTCCCTAATCTCCAAAGCCCACCATACCCCAAAAAAAACGGTTGCTTTGGGAAGGAGGGAACTTTTAATCTTGGGAGCATGCAAGCAGAATCTGGATGACTATTTGACAGGGATATGGCTGAAGATAATCAAGCATCAGATGGAAGGTTTGGACTGATGTGTTTTAAGATTTCTTGCAACCCTGAAATTCTATGTTCAATAAACACATGTTCAACTAAAGCCCCAGTTCCAAATCTCTTTTTCCTTGCTCCTCCCTGCCCCTGACCAAATGGAATGTAAATAATTTGGGATCATACATGAAGGGCTGGCATCTCATAACCAATTTGCTTGGATTAGCAAGGGCATCGTTTCCAAAGCACACATCCAAGCTGCAGACAGTTCAACATGACAGTCCATCCACACAACTTCAGCGTTGTTGCTTGGGGCTTATACCTGGCGCCATTACCCATTTCCCCTCTCTCTCTTCTTAATAAAACTCTCTCTCTGGTTAATTCTAGAGCAGGGAAGTTGCAATAACCATTTGGCTCAAGACCAATGTCAATGTTACCCCTTGGCAACTCATTTTCTGCATTTTAGAAAACTAAGCCACGCAACTTCGTTTTTCAAACATGTTGAAAGGGTCTCAGGTCTAAATGACCCATGTGGTTTTCCTGGCTCCCCTTGGCTTGGCTTCTCCCCAAAAGTCCCTGACAGTGAGTCAGCAGATGGTGGGTTCTGGGTCCAGAACCCCACTTACTGTAAAATAAAACATTTCTGTTTCCTGCTGATTGGCTCTCCTCTTGGCAATGTTGATCTTGCTCATGTAGGTCTCAGAGGCAGCTGACTTTACAGACTCTGTGGATCGACTGTGCTGGAAGGCATCGGAGACATCAAAATCCTCAACCGTCAGCATGTCCTGTAAGGTCTGCATGGTGGCATCCAGGGTTTTTCTAACCTGGGGAAACACAGCATATCACCAAGAATCCCTTATCCTTATAATGCCTTTTACATTTCAAGCCCCTTTTCCCAACTATTACTTTATTTCTTCCACCTAAAGTCCCTAGGAAATAGGCAGGACAATGAAAATTATTCCTATACTGATATGGAAATTTAGGCAAATCAGTCACTGACCCAGGATCACCCAGTTAGCTGGGGTGAGAAGCCCAGTTGCCCAAACTGAAGTCATTTTAGTGTATCTCTTATGTCAGAGAGAACCTCGGAGAATGCTGTTACAAACAAGGGATCCAGGTTTCTAGACTCATTTCTCTTTACCTGATTGTGCAGCCTCAGACCAGCCCCTCCACGGGGAGGCAGGTCACTTGAGTGGTAACATTAGAAATACTCTCGATTCTCTTCATTCAGAGAACGGAGGGGACAAAGTCTGGATAAGGGTGAGCAGCCATCCTCAATAAATGAACACTCAGTTATCCACCTCCAGGCTCCTATCACAAGCCTAGCCTGGAAAAAAGAAATCTGGCAAGACAGATGTGGAGGCCCACACTGTATGGCCAGTTCCCACCCCCACTCCAGCTTCTCTCCTGGAATCTAGGTAGACCTTGGAGGGCTATACCTGCAGAGCACATGAGCCCCACTTCACAACAGCCTTTCCTGAAGAGTGCCTACATGGCAGACCCTACACTTTTAGGAAGGGTCATTCCAAAAGCAGTAATGGGAAACACCACGTCTGCATTTGTCGTCAAATTATTTCACTCGAAGTCTCTTTGTCACGCAGATCTCAGCTTCAATGTCACCTCCTCTGAAAGGTCTCCCTGACTGCCATTCTAGACTTAGTGCCTATCACGGTCTAATACTCCTCTTACTCATTCATTCATTGGTTTGTTTGCTTTTGTGTTTTAATTATTATCTGTCTCTCCTCACTAAATATAAACTCCATGACAGGATGTACTATATCGTCTTGCTGACTCACTTTACTCTCTAGAACAATGTTTAACATGTAGTATGTGCTCAATAAATACTTGAATAAATATTACTTACTTGTTGAGTGAGTAAATGAATGAATCAATTCTCCTTTCTAGCTTAGTCTGACAGAAAGCTCTAGTTGAAAATAAAGCATATTCATGGCCATTAACATCCCATGCAGAGGAACATTTGCCTTATTCTCCTCTCTGTGGTCCTGATTCCCAACGCAAATTCATTAGCATTACAATCCATAATACTGCTCCATGTAAATAAAAATGTTTTGGAGAGCAATGTAGGACATAAAGAAAGAAAACACTGTCCACCTCCTTTCTCTTCTCAGGTTGAAAAATATATATATGACTTGTCTTCATATAACCTCCTCCAAGGGAGTGCTCTGATTTATTATAATTCTGAGCTAAAATCTGTCTCAGGTTTGTTCTGGTTCTGTCCTTTGTGGAGACACAAAGCCACCCTGCTCTCTCTGCTGTAGTATGGCACTCGAGTTTGAAGCCAGGGCCCATGACCTTCCACCTCTGACCACTACTCCACTTCTCAAAGATGAACCTGCCCAGGACTTTCAAGTAACCCTTGTGGAAAGTCCTCAACATCCTGGTGTCTTCTCCAGGGGCCTCGAGTTGTTGGACATCCTTCCTAGAGGGAGGTACCCAGGTGGGAATATGATGTTTCCCATCTGGCCTCATCTGTTCAGATCAGAGTGGAAGCACCACAGCTGATATTCCATTACTACCTAGTGGTAACTCTGTGCTGGGTTGGCACAGAATAACTGACCAATTCTATGCCCTGAGTTGTTCATTTCACTGTGTAATTTAAAATATCTACTATTATTATGATGATAAAAATAATGAAAACTCGTTGTAGAAAACAGAGAAAATCACAAAATAAAAAACAGAAATTATCACAACCCAAAGATTACCACCATTAACATTTTGAAGTATTTCTTTCTTGTCTTTTTTTCTATGCACACACTTTAGTTTACTGAGTTATGGTAATACCGAATACAGACTTCTACTTCCTGTGTTTTTTTAACTTAAGATCTTGTGAGCATCCCTCCATGCCATTAAGCATTCTTGGTATGGGTGGTTTTAATGGTTGTATGATATTCGATCTTGTAGATGAGCCATAATTTCTTCTCCACTCCCAGGCAAGAGTGAACTCCCAGGACAAGCCAGCCTTTGTAAGGAAATTCCTTCCAGGGCAGAGGGGCTCACTCACCTCCTCGTTCTCTATCTTGAGAGTGGCCAGTCTGGACTGCAGCTGATGGTACCGCATGAGCAATTCCGTCTGGACGGGCTGCTGAGCACTGACCTGGCACACCTGCAGAAACGACAGCCACCTCCTGCAGTTGCCCAGTGCCCTCGTCACCTGTGTGGAGCTAGGGCAGGTGTCATCATCAAGATTCCTATCTACAGATGAGGAAACAAGGCTTGGAAAGGTTAAGTGACCTGCCTACGGTCACACAGCTAGTACGTGGCAAAGCCAGATGGGAACCAGATGGGCACCAGGATCTTCCTCCTCCAAAGGCTCCCTCCTGTCATTACAAGGTGTGGCCTCTCAATCATGATCACCTACATTTGTGCAGCACTGCAGGCTTTACCAAGCCTCATTTAGTGGGACTAATCAATCTCAAGGAAGTTACAGTGAGAAAGCAACTGCTTAGGAGAAGCCAGGGAAAGAATGAAGAATAGGAAACAAATCAGCAGAGAGCTCCCCTCCCCAGCAGGAAGATGCTTGGGAGAGCCACCAGCAGGGAACTGCACTCTCATAGCCCTTCCTCCCCAATCAGCTGATTGAGTGAGGGGTGGAGGAGGGGAAGAAGCAAGAGAAATGCCATTCTCCCAACCCCCATACCTACGCCATCCAGGACTCTATAACCACCTGTGGGCTGGGCCTGTCTGGCCTCCCAGAGAACTTCATCCTTCCCAGGGACACAGCTAAGGGACAGGAGAGATCTTTCAACGATGCTAGCTATTTACCACTAACTAGGCAACCCAAACTCTGCAGGCATCAGTGGTAACCCAGGAGGCCAGAATTTCCAGGTCCAGATGATGGACCAAGAGGGTTTCTATGAGGGCAGGGGCCATGCTGAAGCCTTGCAGAAGCCCTCTCCTTTTCAAAGGAGGGAAGTGGGCAGAGGCATCTGCAGTGTACTTCAAATGCCATCTCCTAAGGTACTTCCTTGTCCTTCCCAGCCAACAGGTGTAGCGGATGCCACGGCGGAGCTCCCTCAGGGATTCAGGAGCCAGCTGGGTCTGGGAAACTGCTGGTCTGAGCCCTCTGACTCCAGAGGAGTACATGTGCGTGGGTGGGATGTGTCTTGGCAGAGGGAAGGGAGCCACTAGAAGGAAGTTTGTTGCACATATCCCTGGGGGTAGAATGGCAGAGATGGGGAGGCAGACATGAGACCTGGTGGGGGTCCCCCCTCTGGTCCAGTGACTAAGGCCTGAGCCCTGGGGAGCGGGAGGAATGGCATGGAAAAGATCAAGACGCCGTTTGCATACGGGATTTTGTGAAACTTGGGTAAACTGGTAGGTCTGCTTTGGGGCCAGTAACAAAGCGTATTTTCTTTCTTTTTTTTTCTTTTCCAAATATAGTGGGAATCTGAGCAGTACAACCTGTACTGAAGGACACTGGGTGGTTTGGCACGCCAAGGTTCTCAGCCTTGGAGGCCGGGCAGTGCCCTGGTGGAGGGAGCAGGCAGAGGGCTATGGGAAGCTATGGTGAGGTCCACAGGCATCTGAGGGGAAAACATGAGGTGACTGTGGGTGAGCAGATGTGGAACTCCCTTGGGGTCTTCTAGACAAAACTGGGAGGGATTTTAAGAGAGGCTAAGGTCCGGCGACTTTGGCAGTGGGGGAGGTGAGCCAGCCGGAGGATATGACTTGGGCCTCTGAGATGAACATCCTGCATCTAGAGGGGCTAGTATTCTCCTCCCACCGATGTTCAGGGATGGGAAGGCTCGGGAGCACAGACTGAAGCAGCCACCAGCATGGCTCCTAGAGGAAGCCTACCTCATCCCCCATGTGGGGCTGGAACTCAAACTTGAGCGGGGGACAGAAGACCTGGTTGCACATGTCCATGACAGTGTGCTTGTCGCTTCGGGAATCCAGGTTGTCCACGGCGTTCTCGATGACATCCAGCCCCTCATGGCGAGAGGTCTCCAGGTTGTATTCAGCTGAGAGGTAGGTCCGGAAGGTGCGGGCCAGGCTGGCGTGAAAGCCCAAGTCACAGCACTTGGGGAGAGGCACACAACAGAAGGGTAGGGGTGAGAGCTTTGCTGCAGAGGCGGTAAGCGCCGCAGACAGACCCCCCCCCTTCCACAGACAGATCTTTCATCCTGGAGGCCCAGGTGCACTTTGGAATCCTGCCACAAAAATCACACCAAAGTCCTTAGGGCGAGTTGGGGGCTGAGATTTGGGCAGTAGTAGAGCTCCTTTCAGCTCCCCCAATTCACCCTGTTTTCTCATCTCTAGGCTTTCACACATGCAGTGAGTTCCCTCTGCCTGGAATACTCTTCCTCTCTCCTCCTGCCTAAATACACTACCTTCAGATTTCAGTTGAGAGGTCACTGCATCCAGGAAGCCCTCCTTATTGTTCTCCCCATTCTCCCCTTCTCTTGGTGCCCACAGTTCCCTCCACCTCCCCCACCGTGACACCACTGACTCTGCAATGCAACAGCTTATTAGTTTGTCCTCTGGATCATATGTTCCACAAAGGAAGACCTGCTGACTGTCTACTGCTACACCTCCAGCACCGAGCCCAAGTCCTGGGCCAAAGTAGGTGCTCAATAAATATTTGGAAAATGCATACATGAAAGGGCTGAGAGAGTGAAAAGGAAATTCAAAGGGCAGGAATGAGGAGGGGTCTGGCCTCAGGCCATTGGGAAGGCACTGGCACGGCAGGGCAGCCCACTCCGCCTTGCCAAGGTGCTAATGGGCTCCCCCCTCTGCCGTGAAGGGGAAAGCAGAGACCTTCTGATTTCCTGATGGGGTGCCCCAAGGTCAGAGGAAAAGGATCCATGCACTGGTAATGAACCTTTATTGAACATCTACCAGGGCAAATCCCTGTCTGCGTGGGGAAAGGAAGACAAGAGACAGTCCTGGCTCCCACACAAGACGATACAGACTCTGTTCCCGATGGTGCCGCTCACCACGTTCTTTCTCCAAGTCCGGTTGTCCCTGCAATGTGTCCTGCACAGCTGGTGCTTAGGAGTCAGCGTTCCAGTCTCTGCTTGTCTAAACTGCCCAATTCCTCCCCAGATAACATCCCACATAAAGCTGTTCAGTGTAATTCTGTCTCATTGATTAATTTCTTTCACATGCATGTGTATCTGATTTTTTGGACATGGGATGTGTATGGAGGGGGCGGTTACTGAACATATAAACTTCTCATTTACCACACTGGGAAATCCCCCAGGGTATGAACTGTATACAATTCACCCCTGTACCCCCAAAAGCCAGCAAAGGCCCTGGTGTAGAGGAAGGACTTGGGAAGTGCCATGTTGAATATATGAATGCCCACCCCAACTGTGTAGGGGGTTGCCAGAGGCCTATCTCCCACCCATAGAAATGGAAAACATGGGGGCAATACTCATCTCCCAGGCCCCCAACCTACAACAGGGCTCACAAAGGACCACTGGCCACTCCAGAATGGTGGCTAAGGACAAAGGCCAGCCTCCCCATCCCCCCGCTCAGCTCATAATGTGTGCCAGCCCCAGGTGTGAGGCCCTGCTCAGTCCCAGGCTCCCCAGGGTGCTCACATCAATTAGATCAGAGACATCATGGATGTAGTATTTGCTTATAGCTGCGTTGGTGGCTGCCAGATTCAGCAAGTAGTCATTTCGGGCCTTGGTACATTTCAGCTTGTTTTCAGAATACTTAGCCTGCCTCTGGAAGAAGAAAAGAGTAGATGTCAGAGCCGAGCCATTGATGGGAGGGATCTGTGGTGTTCTTTAAGGTAACTGCCTGCGAGTCAATGCCACACGCGCCCCCATGGGATGCCTCTCTATGCCAGGTGAGTAGGAACTGGAGCCTGTTCACCTTACACTGCATACATGTAGCCGACGATGAAACTGCTGGATGAGCACAGGATTGGCGGGTTCCTGGCACAAGAGCCACAGTGCTGTTCTACTCACAGCAGGCATCACAAATAAACTAGAGGATTCTTTTTCTCGGAGCCCAGACAAGGCCTGAGGAAACTATTCCACACAGCATTCCCGGAGGCTTTGTTCAATGGATCAGAGTTGGACAGTGCAATTGAATCTCTTTGTGTTCTTGCCCAAGGGTTATGGACAGAGACTTGTGGGAGCAAAGTCCATTGTAGGCTTCTGGAGAACTTTTGGAGAGGGGCTGTCTGTGTGGGCACCGAGGGACAGAGAAGCAGGACTCACCAGGAAGAGTGAGGGAATGCCATTCCCAAGGGAGCCAAGAGCACACTGCAGGCCCCCTATGTGGTGTGTGGAGAATGGAGCATGGGACCTGGGGGAAGTGTTAGGGGTTGAATTGTGTCTCCTGAAAAGATAGGTTTAACTCCTAAACCCGGTCCTGTGAATATGACCCTATTTGGAAACAGGATCTTTGAAGACGTGATTACTTAGAATGAGGCCAAACTGGATCAAATGGGCCCCGATCCCATATGAACTGTTGTCCTTCTAAGAAGGGGAGAATCTGACAGACAGACACAGGGGAGAAGGCCATGCGAAGAAAGAGGCAGGTGAATGAATCAACAAGCCAAGGAACACCAAGGATAGCCAGGAAGCCACCAGAAGCTAGGACGAGGCCAAGAAGGACTCTCCCTACAAGTTCCAGAGGGAGCACGGCCTTGCTGGCACCTTGCTTCAGGTCCTGACCCAAAGGTCATGGCCATAGAGGCACTTGATGACAGACTTGTCTAAAATACACCCCTAGCATCACCACTGCCCCTCCCCAGCACTCTCTTTCCCTCTCTTTTTTTTTTTTTTTAAGATTTATTTTATTTTTATTTATTTATCCCCCCCTTGCTGCTTGTGCTGCTGTGTCCATTCGCTGCGTGTCTTCTCTGTGTCTGCTTATCTCCCCCTTGCTGTGAGGTCTTGCCGCATCAGCCCACGGCGCCGCTCGAGCAGGCCTAGCCCTCACAAGGAGGCTCCGGGAAGCGAACCCGGGGCCTCTCATATGGTAAACGGGTGCTCTATCCATTGCACCACACCCGCTTCCTGCCGAGAGGTTGCTGCATCAGCCCACAGCACCGCTCAGGCCAGCGTGCCCTCACAAGGAGGCCTCGGGACGCGAACCTGGGCCTCCCATATGGTAAACGGGGGCTCTATCCACTGAGCCACACCCGCTTCCCATCTCTTTCCCTCTCCATCTCTTTGTCCCTGCTCTATGTTTCCTTACAAGCACTTCTCACGACCTGAAATCATATTTTTTTACCTCTTTGCTTACTTGTTGATTGTCAGTGTCCCCCGTTCGAGAGTAAGCTCTGTGCAGTTAGGGATTGATCTGCCTTGCTTGTCCTTGGGTTTGTAGCACCCAGAATAGTCCCTGCGCAATGTGGGCTGACTGAAGGACAGGAGGGTGGAGGGCAGACTGTCTGCCTGGATGTGAGTGGAGGGGCAGCGGGAGCCTGACCAGCTCCCTGGGAAGCGGCTCCTGCTGTCCCTGAGGCTGACGCGTCCCGCTGCTGGGTAAGAGCAGGTAAAGAATAGGATTTGCCTCCTTAAACCTTCATGATTCCAGGTGGATTTCTTTAAGCTTTTCAGTACAGGAACCCCCTTTATCAACCTTTAATTCTCTTCTAAGATCTCCACAGACCTTTCTCCAAAGTCTTTGTATTTGGGGAATTTCCAGAAACAGACTTCTCCAGGCTGTTATAGCATACCAGCCATACCCTCAACCCCACAGAGAGTTTTGATACTCCATCTCCAGTGGCCCACTGTGGCCCTGAGACCAACTTCAGCCATTTAAGGGCTCATAAAATTTTATACCTGGAAAGGATTTTTAGAGGTATCTTAGCTTAATTTATCCTTGTAGTAGGTGAGGAAATGAGAACTGAAGAAAAGTAGCCCAAGAGCCAAATGGCTAATTAGCAAACAAATCTGAACTGAAAATTAGCCTCCAGACTCCCCAGCCAGGACTCTCTCTACCCCACTATATTACCCCCTTTGTCATAGTCCTTTATTCCCTACTTGGTTATTTTACTAAATTTTTTAGTATATTCACAGAGTTGTATAACTATCGCCACTAAGTTTAGAATATTTTCATCACCCCAAAGAAATCCTGTACTCATCAGAAGTCACTCCCTGACAACCATTAACCTACTTTCTATCTCTAAGGCTCTGCCTATTCTAGACAGTTCATATACATGGAATTGCACAATATGTGGTCTTTTGTGACTGGTTTCTTTTCTTTTCTTTTTTTTTTTAAAGATTTATTTATTTATTTATTTATCCCCCACTTGCTGCTTGTGTTTTATTGTGTCCATTTGCTGTGTGTTTCTTCCGTGTCTGCTTATCTCCCCCTTGATGTGAGGTCCTGCTGCATCAGCCCACTGCGCCGCGCGGGCTGGCCTGCTCTCAACAAGGAGGCCCCGGGAAGCGAACCTGGGGCCTCCTGCATGGTAAACGGGGGCTCTATAGATTGAGCCACACCCGCTTCCTGCTGTGAGGTCTTGCTGCATCAGCCCACTGCCCTGGTTTCTTTTATTTAGCATAAAGTTTGCAAAGTTCATCCATTTTGTAGCATGTATCAGCACTTTATTCCTTTTTATTGATGAAAATATTCCAAAGTATAAATATGCCAACTTTTATTTATCCATTCATCAGCTGATGGACACTTGGGTTCTTTCTACTTTTTGAAAAAGGCTGTTATGAATATTAGTATACAAGTTTTGTGCAGACATATGTTTTCATTTCTCTTGGGAGATAGGTACCCAGGAGTAGAATTGTTGAGTCATATGGTAACTCTATGTTTAACACTTTGAGGAGCAACCAGACTGTCTTCCAGTCTGCACCATTTTGCATTCCCACCCGCAAAGTCTGAGGGTCCCAATTTCTCTACAGCCTCATCAGCACTTGTTATTATCTGCCGTTTTTTATTTTACCATTCTAGTGGTTGTGAAGAGGTCTCTCATGGTGGTTTTGATTTGCATTTCTCTCCTGACTTGGAATGATGTTGAATATCTTTTCAAGTACTCATTGGTCACCTGTATGTTTTCTTTGGAGAAATGTCTATTCAAACACTTTGCCCATTTTTAAGTTGGGTCCCTGTTAGTTATTGTGAAGACTATTTTTCTTTGCCTTCAATAATTACTCTGGAATTTTATCCAATTTGCCTCTGACTACTTTTCTAGCTTACCCAGGTGCTGTTGTGTTTTATTCCTACCCAATCTCCTATAATTTTTAGAGCTAAAGGATCATAAAATCATAGAATTAGACTTATAGAGGCCCAAGTAAACAAGTGGCACAATGTTTGGGACATAGAAAGAGCTCAGGAGTGTTTGCTGATTGCCTGGAATGAATGAATGAATGCAGAGGAT
Organism: Cabassous unicinctus; assembly: GCA_029593785.1. Taxonomy (NCBI): domain Eukaryota; kingdom Metazoa; phylum Chordata; class Mammalia; order Cingulata; family Chlamyphoridae; genus Cabassous; species Cabassous unicinctus. Next base: position 7,020 of record JAQZBX010034464.1, on the reverse strand, counting down.
TCAACAAGAAAATCAAAACCCTCTAAGAAAGGAACTTTATGTACTTTGCACCTCTAAATTCCCCAGCTGTGGCAGGGGAATTGATCACAGAACCGTTTTTTTCTAATCCTCAATACAGTGAGCTGGGGAGCTACTACCAACCAATCAGAGTTGTAAAAGATGAGACTTATTTGCCAACCCTGTTCTACCCCAGTGAATTTATTGCGCAAATTTAATACCTGAGGCTCAGAGAGGTGTTTTAAATGAGGTATTTTCAAAACCTAGCCTGTCTGACTCCAAAATTAGCATGCAGTTCACCATGTCCCATTAAAGGACCTTTCCAGCCCCCAAACAGAATGATTCTAAAATTCCCGTCTTTGGCTTGGAAATGGCCATTTCTGAATGGGCCCTTCACCAGATTCCCATGTGCTGATTCATAGTCCAATGCTACTCCCCATCCTACCCCCAACACATACTCAGTCCTAACCAGCTCCCCAGCCACCAAACTCCCCTCTGGAGCAAGTGCCCCCCTTCCCACTGATTGAGGAGCCTCCAGCGCCTGAGAATGTGCTCACTGGACGGGAATCCCATCACAGTTCAGCCCTCTTGTCAGCTGCACTCCTCTCCCGCCTGTTGACTCTGGAGCTGGGCCAGGCCTCACAAGTGCTGGCTGAGGCCCGGCCAGCCCTTCCACCTCCGTGTCACTGGCCTCTGAGAGACCAAATGCTGGCAGCATCTTTCCACCCCCACAGCCCTGGGGTGCAGAGGAAGGGGAGGGCACTCAGAAGATCAAGGCTGTCAGCTGGAAGCAGGAAACTCCGCTTCCTGCCTGTCCAGGCCTGGATCCCCCACTCACCTTCTCCTTCATCTTCTCGATCTTCTTCACAGAGCTGCGGCGCTGGGGCCGGTCCTCGTGCCGGAGCAGGTTCATGCTGAGGTCTCCTGACTTGTTGAACTGCTTCTCCTCCTGCTTCTCCGCCTCCTTCAGCTTGCTTTCTGCACTGATGCTCTCTGCGTGGTACATGTGGTAGGTTTTCATGACCTGGGGACACACAAGTGTGGGAAATCAGTGGCCTATTGGGGTCCAGCATGGACTGGCCCTATTGCTCCCAGCCCCTTCCAAAGTTCTGTGCTCCCATCAGATCTGTCCCTGCCTTCTGCCCAGAGTGCACTCTGAGCTCCCACACATTTTTTTTTCTTTCACAAACTCTCTGAGGACTGGAAATGATGATGATAAAAATCAGCAGCAGCTTTACCTTCATCATCGTCATCACCACCATCACTACCATCATCATCAACTACCTTTCAACCTGTCATTAAGTCCTTACTAAGTGCCAGAGATGAGCTGGTAAATAGAAAATAAAAAGGGGTAACCACAGTCCCCGAGCATTTGGGAGTTCTCAGAGGTAATATGGCTGTCCTCAGCTGTCCTCTCCAGCCTTTTCTAGCCTCCCCTCCCCTCACAGTGTCAATGGGAAAGCCCCTCCTCAGGCACTCATGGGACTTCCCACAGAACATCCTTCTTACTCACATACAAATCATTTTCTTAGCTGTTCCCTCAAGTAAAATGGACCTGCAAATGGCTCTGTCCTCAAATGTAGATTACCCAAGAGGTATTCCATGCTCCCTGGAATAAACTCATCCTTGGCTATAAAATTAATTCCTGTAAAGCAAATTGTACTTTACTACTCTACTTCCATAATACAACTTAGATATTATCATAAGAATGGAATTTTTGAGCCAGAAGAATCCTATTTATCATCGAATCTAATCACTAAATTTTACAACTAGAGAAACTGAGGCCCAGAAGGGCAACGTGGCTTGTCCAAGGTCATAGTCTATCAGTGTAGTCTACAGCATGATCAAGACACAAATCATTTCTATTTCACTAAAAATATCCCTCATGCCCCGCTGCAGTCAATCCCCACCCCTCCCCCACCCTGGCCCCATGCAACTTCTGACTTGCTTTCTGCCACTTTAGGTTGTTTTTTGTGTGTGTTCTAGAATTTCATATAAATGGAATCATACAGTATAAACTCTTGGGTCTGCCTTCTTTCCCTCAACATAATTTTTTGAGAGACATCCATGTTATTGTGTGCCTCAGCAGTTCATTTTTTATTGCTGAGGAGTATTCCCTGGTATAGATATACCACAATTTGTTCATCTAGTCATCTGTTGATGGTCATTAGGTTTCTTTACAGTTTTTTGGCTACTATGAATACAGTTGCTCTGAAAGCTTATGGACAATTCTTTGTGAGAGCACATGTTTCCACTTCTCTTAGGTAAATACCTAGGAATGGAAGTGTATATTAAGCTACATTAAAAATCTAGATTCTTGACTTTTAATCCAGCTTGTTTTCTACCATATCATACTGATTCCTTAGTTCATGACCATTTTCTCAGCAGACATGATACTTCTGCAGCCTGAGAGCAGGCTGGGAAGCCCCATACCAACAGTGTCTTGTCTCCTGGTCCCCAACTAGGAGGGCACTTTTCCTTTGCAATATCAAGTTTATGATCATCTTTTTCTGCTCAGAACCTCAAGACATTTCTGAAATCCATAGCTCCTGAGCCTTGCTCATTCTCTTTTATTGTTTGGATAATTACAGAAGTTAATAGAGTAGAAGCTCCCAGCAGGAGCCACCAATGTGGATGGGATGTGCTGCTGCCTGACCAGGTCCTTTAAGACAGAGAACTTAGAATGAGGTACTGGCAAGCCCTATAATTCTATTTATTCCCATCTGAGGTTCTGTGAAGGTAGTTTATTAGAAGGAGGAATTCTTCTGTGACTTTTATTATAAAATCACAGACTTGATCCGTTGTCCGGGAGGTTCTTTTTGCCAGAGGCCAAGAGTCAATGGGGACAACATCTGTTGTAGAACGTGGTAGTTAAAAATATGGGCTCTGGGTCCAAATCTCTGGGCTGAATCCTGGTGTTGCCACTTACTGGTTGTGTGACCTTGGACAAGTCATGTAACCTCTCTGATCTCTGCTTCCTCATCTCCAAAATAGGGATAAGAGTAGCACCTACCTCATAAGCTTGTTGTAAGGCAAGTTTATTTGTAAAATTCTGAGAAAAGTACTTGCCACACAGTAAGGGCTATTTAGGCATTAGCTGCTATCATCACCATCACCATGCCTGATTTCAGCTGAGCATTAGAGATCCTTGAAGCTACTCACTTTACATTTAGGAAAATGCTTACAAACCCTGGAGAACATTAGCTAATGTGAGAAAAAAATGTTTCTTCCTCCTTCATTCTGAAAGCCTCCCAAACTTTCAAAACAATAAATGGAAAAAAAAAATGCAATCAAATTTTCTTTTGTGGGTCTTTTTGAAAAGGCCTCTTCTCTGCATCCCACCATTTTTGTTCATTTGAAATGGCCCTAAAGTCCTAGAGACTCCCTTCTTGCTGACTTTATCCATTCTTTCTACCAGTTCTACTAAGATTTCTAAACTAAATGCACCAGAAAGTTTGCTGTATCGACGCAGGTCCGACATCTAGTGGCCAAAAGGTATTACTGCAGGATTATAAATAATCAAAGCAGTTGCCTATTTTCAATGATCTTCTTTATGTCATGGTTTCCAGGAATATAATGTAGCTAAGAGCAGGAGATGACAGTGTCCAGGACCCCCGCTTTCATTTATTCTCAAGGCTTCTTACTATCCTTCCACATTCATGGACACCACTGGTTTCCTTGCTCCAGCATCTCTTTGCCGGTGCTGTTTATTTCTAGACCTCACCCCTGTCTGGGTAGTTGCTAAATCCACTTTCCCTATATCAGCTTCTGGGGCCTGCTTATCTCACCACTAATCCTATCACCTGTGTTGGACAGTTCAGAGGAAAAGAGAGCATTTCCACTTACAACTAGAGCTTCCTCTCCAGTCATCCATCCATCCATCCATCCACCCACCCACCCACTCACCCAAGGTCGGCATTCCAGTTCGGTGTTTTCAGCCTCCCATGCTTTCCTTTGCCTACCATTCTAGTCTTCTTGAATCAAAGAGTACTCTTTCTGCTCTCCAACAAGCCAACATTCCCAATATAGTCTCTGAACTGCATTCTAAAGGTTCCAGGCATGAGAACATAACCCTGACTACTCTGGAGCCAAACTCCCCATGAGCCAGTCAGTGGTTCCTGATCCCAAGCAGAGCAGTGAAGTCAATTTGTGCAGGATGACTTACGTTAGACAACTGCCACCGAAGATTTTTACCTGGGGGCCTCTTTGAAATGGGTCTATTTACACCCAGAATCCTTTAGATGTCTCCTTTATTTTAGTACCTGAAAAACCCATACCTTCAGTATAGAAGGTCCTTAGCACAACAGCCTAGACGAGTCTGCTCAATATTGCCAGTCCAGCATGTGTAATAATATTTAAACGTATCTATTACTTCAGAGTCTGCAAACCTCTTTTTTTTATTAAACCCAAGGAGCACTTCAATTAACACTTACCCTAGTCCTGGGGGGCAGTGTGATGACAATACCAGTAACAACGATGATGGAGCTAACATGCGTTCAGTGTTTACTACATGCCAGGCCTTGTTCTAAGCACTTTACATAGATTAACTCATCTATTTCTCACTAAAACGCCATTAAGATCCCTGCATTATAGATGACAAAACTGTGGCTCAGAGAAGTTTCTCAAGGTCACAAAGCTATTAAGTGGCAACGCCAAGGTTCAAAGCCAAGTTGACTGGCTCCAGAGCTTGGGCACATAGTTGTTTTGCCTTCTTGGCACCCCTTCCTCAACCATAAAATACGGATGAAAGGGACTCTACCAAATGGGAGTCACGAGACCTGGTTTTGAGACTCACCCCTCCCATTACTTGCTGGGTGGGAAAGGCTTGTCCTCTCTGGGTCTGTGTGTTGAAGTTCAGATGAGGAGTGAATGGGAAAGCGCTCTGTAAATTTCAAGTATAAAGTGAGCAGTGTGCCAAGGTCTGTGAAGGGGGCAGAAGTGGATGCAGGAGTTCAGCTGAGGTCAAGTCGCTGAGACTGTCTTCAACCGGAAATCTCAAAGGGTCCCTCAGGGGCACTCACCCAGCTTCGTGCCAGGTGGGAGGTCCTTTCTAGTCCTCCATAGCCTAAAAGGAATTACATTTCTGAACGTAATTCTCAGAATGTAAGAGCCAGAAAGTCCTCTGGAAAACTGGTGTACTAACACTTCACTTAAAGAAACTGAGGGCCAGAAATAGTAAGATATTGTCCAAAGTCACACAAGGGGCCAGTGAGAGCAGAGACCAGAGGCGGGGTCTTCTGACCCCTAGGTATTGCCTTTTCTGGTAGCTGTGCTGCCTGTTGCATCTTCCACATAGGCCGATTGTGAAAACAGGAAAGAATTATCTGCCCAGTCCTTCAAACCCTCACTCACATGCAAAGAAAGCAAATAAAAATCTGGAAGTTCACAGCATCAATAAAGGAACATGTTGGGATAGGATAAGGATCCATTGTTAGAAAACAGCTTCTCAAAGATGCAGTCCCTGTGGGCTTCCTCTCTCCCATAGGCAGGGCCAACGAGGAGTACATCAAGGCCTCTGCCTCCAACATCTGGGTATAGGTGAAATCTTGGGCCAATGCATGCCAAAAGCATCCTTGAAGGAAATGAGAAGTCCCAGCATTGCAGTCTCACCACCCAAACACTGTGAAGCCTATGTTCTCTGTAGAACTTATACTCTCTACCTTATCTACTCATTTTGCATGTTTATAGTCTGCCTCTCCCAAAGTGCAAGCATGCAAAGCTCATGAGGGTCAAGACCTTCTTCATGATCATATCCCCTGTACTAGAGTAAAGAATGGTACCCAGCAAGTACCAATATGTCTTTGCATGAATGAGTGAACGAATGGCTGACTGCTGGTTGAATGGCTGGCTGGACACATGGAATGAAGGAAGGGAGGGAGGAAGGGAGGGAGAGAGAGGGAGAGAGGGAGCTGGGGGGAGGGAGGAGGGAGAATGGACAAAATGGGGGAAGTGCAATTCTACTGCCTTTGACCTGGTGAGTGTATCGGGGTGGGAGCCAGTTACACTTTGAGTCATTAAATATTTATTGAGCAGTTGATCATGGGCCAGCTACTATACTAGGTGCTTGAAATACAATAGTGTGGAAGACAAGGTCTCTGCCCTCACAGAATACATACTCTCCTGGGGAGACAGACAACTAAACAAGCTAATCCACATAGTGTGTGCAGTGCTATGATGAGGGGAGTGCAGGGTGCTAAAGGAAGGCTTCCCGGAGGAAGGGACATCTAGACTGAACCTTGAAGGAAGAGCAGCTGGTAGCTAGGAGAACAGGGCTTGGGAGTGTGGAATGAACAAAGGAAGCAGTGTGAGCCTGAAGCCCAGGGAGAGCAGGTGTCAAAGAGGGTTGAGAAACAGCTTATAGCAGGGGGACCCCTTTGCCAGTCAGGTGAAAATCACAGACCCCTTACAAAGTCCACACTATACTGTGTACTATTTAATAAATATATCACACCTGCACCAACATGCCCCCACAGGAATAATGTTTTTTTAATTTAAATTCAAGCTCACTGACCCCTTGTTAAGAACCCCTGGCTTATGGGTAGAAGAACATCAGGTGTTTGTTCGTTTGAGCACTAGCCGACAGAGCCACTAATTTATCATCCCCCAGCTACTACCCCTCAGTGGACATCTGTTGTTTTTTCTCTGCCCAGAATCATCCAGTCCTTCTTTTCTGGACCAGCTTCCTGATTCTCTTTGAGGAAATGTCCCAAGTTCCCCTCCACCACTCCGAGTTCATGTGGTTCTTGTGAAATTGGCTGTACCCTCCAATCCTGGGGTGGGCATGAGACCCAGGCCTTGCCGATTAGTAAACATTATTTTAATCTGGTCACAGTGATTGGGGCTCAGGAGCCCATGCAGGCCAATTAGAGACAGCTCTGGGACTTCTGCTGGAGTCAGTGTTCTTTCCACTGGGGGGGTGTGGGGGGGTGCTGAGCTGATAGGAAGCTTGCAGTGCTGAGGGCCATCCTTCCTACCACATGGGAGAAGCCAGCCTGATTATGAAGCCAACATGAAGGGAAAGCA
>JAQZBX010034463.1:0-24984 GCA_029593785.1 Cabassous unicinctus | reverse complement strand
TACCGCACTAAATCTCTGGAAAAAATATGAGAGTTTACAGTATAGACATATACAAAATATTTTCAGCCAAAGCTGGTAAAGCAAATTACATGAAGGAAAAAAGGAAGAAAAAGGAAGGAAAAAAGAAAGAACAAAAGCAATAAACTGTCCCAAACAAACAGAAAACATCTGTAAAATTTGCCAGATTGGATGGTGTAAACAGTACCAAACTCGTTGTTGTTTTTTTGTTTTGTTTTGTTTTGTTTAAATTCCATTTCACTCCCACCCCACCCCCCATCTTCTGATCATTCTATTTCTCCTTTTCCCTGGCCTGGTATCACCATCCTTAAAATGTCAGTAAAAGGTCTGACTGTTTGGCATCAAGGCAGGCCTCACAAGGAAAGAGAGATAGGAACTAGCCACTATATTATTTTAAATCTGCAAGGATATTTTACCATAGCCCAAATTATCCATGTCTGAAAACAGTTCATCTTTTCATCATTAAGATTGATATTAACAACACAACAGCTGTACGAATGGCATAAATCCTCTTCACTTCTTTCTGCTTCCTTTTCTTACACATGGTATTGGATTATATGGCTCTTGTCATGCAAACCTGGAATATAAACTGCCTTTTATTTATTTATTTTCTCATAGTGGTGGTTTTTTTTTTATTATTATTTTAAAGGATGCTTAGATTACATAAATGTTACACAAAAATTACAGGGATTTCCATGTTCCCCACCTCCCATAACTCCCATAACATCCCACATAATCATCTTTCATTAGTGTGGCTCATTACCTGCAATGGCCATACACATCCTGGGGCTTTGCCACTAAGCATGGTCCATAGTTCACATTGTAGACCACACTCTCTCCCACACAGATCTGCATGTTATATGCTGATGTAAAATGGCCTATATCTGTCGTCGTAATGTCACTCAGGATAATTCCCAAGTCCTGAAAAAGCCCCTGTATTACAACTGCTTTTCCCTTCCCTGCCCCGAAAGCGTCCAGTGGCCACTAGTTCCACCTCACTGTTGTAATTTCTTCCATTGCTTGAATCACAATATGTCTACAACAGAATACCATTAAGTCCACTCTAGTCCATAGCTCTTTCCCCAATCCTGAGGAGTTTGGGATGGTGATGTCCACTCCATCTCCAGTTGAGAGGGGGCTTATTTCCCATGGATACAGTAGATGGGATTATCCTGCCTGCAGCTGTAGGCTCTGTCCATATAAACTGCCTTTTTTTAAAAAAGTTTAAAGTTTAAAAAAAAATAGTTAAGGCTTTAAAAAAAGAAGTTACCCATGTTTCTTTTCAGCTTATGTACTATACACTACACTCAAGTGAACCGTCAATGCCTCATCATGATAATAACGTTAATTATAATTGTTATTCATGATAGTGTTTACTTCTTGGTAAGTGTGTATGTGTGTGTACTTCCTTTTGCCTAGCCTCTTTGGATCCGGGTGTTTGTTCAATTATTGTTGCATTTGTGACCTTGTGTATCCTTAAGCTGTAAAACATTTCTTGGAATAAAGTAGTAGTCCACACCCTCTACCTCCTTCCTCCTCATTACTTTCTGAATCATGGTTGGATGATTCTGCTTATATGGGGCCAGGAATCTTAGTGCCTTTGGTAATTCTGCTTCACCTGGTGTGGTGAGGGAAGGATGAAATCCCCGCTTGAGGCAGAGAGATTCAAGATGATTTTAGAGCTAGTTCAGTCCTTTCACATTGGAAATACTGGGGAAAAAACTTCTTTTTTTTTTTCTCACTTTAACTGGAGGTAAAAGAAGATTACTCAAAGCCCATGATATGAGGAACATGCTTTGGATATCTCTTTTGGGACTGCTGTGTTTCATCAGGAAACCACGCTAGGCTCCATAGAAGACTGGTTCTGTTTGTTCTATCCTGCTCTATGAAAGCATTCATCATGTGCTGTTGATATATACTTTTTGATCAAAAGTAATTTGCATTCCAGGTTTTTGATGGCCACTCTCTGAATCAACCTAATATATTTGTGGTGTGGAGATCTGTAACCTCTGAATACTAAGTTTAAATATTTTCCTAATTAATTATTTAAAGACAGTTTAGCCCTTAGCTATCTCTCTCTCTTTGTTCACAAACAAGTTGATTGGTCATTGTTTATCTTTATTGTTGTTGCTGTACACATTGTACATAAAACTGGAAAGAGGAAAGACTGCTTGTAAAAGGTAATTACAGTGACAAAATTGTACTTTCTCAAACTGTTCTTATTCCCTAAGTTTGATTATATCAAGACCTGCACTCTAGGAAGTGTGTTTTCAGTTTTGTCAGGGAAATGACAAAGGAGAAGAATAAATCCAGTTCTGTAAAGTGAGTGAAGCCCAACTTGACACAACTACAAATATCGATAGGTCATTTGGAGCCTCGTTCCTCCACTCCTGGAGGACTTTGATTTCTGGCCATCCCTTGAAAATAAGGACCCAGAGGAAGGAAGAATAGAGACTTTCTCTGAGACCCTTAAAGGTGCAAGCTTTTCCAAGGACATGAGGGGCTTAGTGGGCCCTTAGAAGCCTTACTTACTTCTGGTATAGCTTATCCAGCCCTTAGCAGAATCAGAACTCATGTAGTTTTCTGTGGCTCTAATGAAAACCCAGAGGCTAAAAAAATCTTTACAATTGTCTCCAGTCATTCTTTCAACAAATTTTTATTGATGCTTGCTATGTGACAGGTAAATGTGAATCCATTCCTTTTCCTTACCTTTCAATTCCATTTATTTATTTATTTCATTGAAGTCAGGCGAAATCTCCTTATGGTTGCTAAGGGCCCTGTGCATATTTGCATGTAACCAAAGATTCAGTCCCTTTGCAGGAACTCTGGTTGTCAACTGGTGATCTTGCCTTTGTCTTTCTCATAGTTCTGCCTGTGGTGCCTGTCACTAGCAGTCAAATAAGGACAATTTTACTATTCTTTCCTGCTGCTCTAATTTTTTTTAGTGCTGGTACATGAATTTGTTATTCTTTATAATTTTCTTTGAAGTTGAAATCCAAGAGGAATCTAAAACCAACCAGATGTTTCTACTGCTGGAGAGGGAAGAGAGTAAGGCTTAAGTTTAAGAAAAACTTGGTCTCTAGGAGAAAAAAAAAAAATCATTTCAGCTGGAAATTACCTTTACATGCATTCTTTTACTACATGTCTGTTAGTTTACATTTACTAGTCCTTTGTAGGTGATATCACCTATCAGTTTACTCTGGTGACAAATTCATCAATTTTGTGAGCAAATAGTCTTGTGCTGTGGTTTGCTCACACTTATTTCCTTTATGGAGTTTTCATTCTGTTCCTCTCCTGTGCTCCACAGTGAGGGTTTTCTGTTGTGGTTGTGGCTGCTGCTGCTGCTGCTGTTGAAGGATCCCATATCACATCAGGCTGGAGGTCAGTTCTGCAGACTTTTTGGGTGGATGAGGTCAGTGCGGCCTGTAGTTAGAGAGGGAAGGGAAGGAGATCTGCCAACTGCTCCGCATTTATGGAGAACTTCATCTTCTTTAGAGATAGGCAGATCAAAACAAGAGTAGGAGAGATGAAGTCCTTCAGGGTGAAAAAGGTAAGCCTTGAGTTCTTTCAAGAATTTAGATGATATTTGCAGTCAGTGTGAATAAACAGATTGAGAGATAGAAAGCGACAGAGTAAGTTAGGTGTATTAAAACACTGAAGAGAAAAGGACAGCTGGTGAGAAGACATTCACGGGCTGTCTTGGAATGGATGTCTAAGGTTTCAGCTCCCCCTTTCCCTATACAAGAGAGAAAAATGATTTTAAAAAACAAACAAAATGGAGAAGAATCATAGAAGCCAATCAGAATGTTTGATGGTATGCTTAGTACTTAATAAAAGCACTGGATTGGGGAGGCAGATTATTTTATTTCTTAGTTTCCTGTGCAGCATCTCTCACAGCATTCCCTTGCATTGCTTTCTGGATTTCCTAGCCTTCCCTAGGGTTCAAGGAGGACAGAGAAATCTGTGAAAAACTGCTTTGCACCCTTTACCTTGCTCAGTGTCTTAACGTGTGGAGGCATTTCCCTCACCTCATGAGGGATGAATACTTACCACTCAGAGTACCCCATCCTATCTTATTTTTAAATTGAAAGTCTGAGTCCTCAGTAATTATATTAAGCTGCTTAAGCAGCACATATCAATTGCATATACCATTTGAAACATTTTTTCACCCTTTTGAGAGAGAGTTGAAGAAGAGACAGAGAGAAATCACTTAGCAGCTGATTCACTTATTTTAAGCAGCTTTCCCCATTTTAAAATATAAAAAATTCAAGTCCTGGAACATTAGGCAATTTGAATGTTCTTGTAAGGATTTGAAAAAAGATTTTTTAAAAAGCTCATGTGTTCTTCATTTGGGGACCTGAGTTTCCAATTTAGTGCTTAAGAAAACAGGTTGAAATAAGTGAATTTTCAACCGAGTGTATCTTTTTCCTTTTCCTTCATGTATTATTATTATTATTATTAGCTTTTGTCAAAGCAGATGGTATGAAAAATATTTATGTGCTCTAACTGCTGACAGAGCTTAACCTAATATATCAATACTTGTAACTTGGTATTTCAATAAAGAAAACACTGAGTTGTTTTCCATTCAAACCAGCATCAAAAGTTTTTAATCAACACCATTAGAAATTAACAGGCTGAATACAGAACAAGGTTCCTGCATACCCCACTACTGGGAACCAGACAGCAACAGGCACTCATTGTGGATGTTTGTATTTTATAATGTGTTTTTATTTACTTATTGAAGCAGAGTCCCAGCTGCACATTGCATGGCAGCACCATAAGAGTGAAACCTGCAGAGGGCTACTTCACTCCAGCAGTTTCATTTTGCTCAGTGATTATTGTCCTGAGTTCTTTGTGATTATAATTGGTTAGAAAGTTTGAAATTAGCAAGTCCTTGTCAGCCCATGAAAGCTTTGAAATCATGAGGCTTGATACAGCTACCAAGCCTGCTGAAGCCTAATCCTTGTCGGGTAAGAGCCTCAGAGTGGTGAGCGCTCTCAGTCCTCAGGCTTTGGCCCAGTTGTCATTCACCACCCTCTGGAGTTCCTTGTCTTGGGTGGTGGCTTTGTTTGGAGCCCTTTCTTTTCCATCACTGAAGCCGATTGCAGATTGAACAGATTTTAGACTGAGTAATCGGGCAGGGAGAAGTTGGAAAATGAGAGCAAGTGGGAAAAAAGAGTGAAGTAGAGGATCAAAGGAATAGGGAGGAAGGATAAAGAGGAAGAATGAGCATAAAAGAAAAAGGAAGCGGGATATAAGACGGAAAGAGCTCAGTCAGCAGTAAATATTGACATTTGGTTTCTGTGCAACTGGATTTGATGTCTCAGGGATGAGATTCACTGACGGAGCCTAAATGGTCCCTGGGGCTTTTTAGTTTTTTTCAGGACTTTTTTTTTTTTTTTTTTTTTAGGGTTGCTCACTCATTGTCAAAAGGGAAACTACATATGTTCAGATAAAAGACAGTTACCTACCCACCACATTTTCTAGGGCTTAGGAACTTAGTCTTTTCCTGTATACCTTATAATAGAGGTATAATATTGATATAGTAGAGTTTATCAACTCTTCTACAGTAATCATAAAGGTATCTATTGTTAACCTTATGCTCTAGGCCCCCAAACCAAAATTCTTCAGAAAACTCCTGCTGCTTGATGGGTTGCAAAATAAGCTCCTCTTCAGCCTTACATTAATGCTAGAGCATCATGGATTGGGTTAACTAAAGTAGATATTGTAAGTAAATATGAAATACTTATAGAAACTTAAAAATCTTAATGACTTTCTACAAATCTGATTCATTTATATCAGAAGCCTTCAAGTTTAGTACATTTTGGTGCAATGCTTATATTGTTCCCACCTCTTGTCTACTTTTAAACAAAGAAAAAAAAAATACAGCAACAAAAATCCCATTATCATGAATTCAGAATGTAAGGAAGATTTTCAATAGGCTATCTCATGGCAAAATGATGCAAAAAAATGCATCACCATTTTTCAAAATGCCTCTTAAAGCAGTTCAGGCATTTCTTCTCTGAACCACAGTGAGATCAATACAGATCAGACTTCTAGAATAAGCCTATTAGCAAATCATCAGTTTTCTATCTCTTACCTGGACAGTGTCAAAATGTACATCACAAAGTTTGACTTCTTGCAGGAGTCAGAGAACCTTATGTGGAATATAATTTAGTAGAAAAGATCTCAGTGTAGCCTGTTCCCAGACCATCCTTTAGAGAATGCTAGATCATATGGATACAGTATATTATGCCCCACTCCCCATGAGTCTTTATAGGCTATTCTCACAGATGTGCCAGGTACTCCTATCATATTCCATCAGTTCACCTTTGATTTCAGCTGCACCTGAAGTAGTTCTGTATTAGTCTAGACTCCCACTTCAGTTATGCTTTTCTGTATTCAGCCCCAGGTCTTTATCCAATGCTGGGGGAACTCAATAAATCTATACTGGACTGGGGGAGGGAACTCTCAACCAAAGGAACAACAGTGCTGGAAGAAAATCTTCCAGCCTGCATTTCTTTCAGGTGAATGGCTGTGGAGCCATTATATACACATCCCAGAGGTCCTGCCAGGATAGAACCCAGTGGCCACACTAAAGGGCTCTTTGACACATCCTTATTATTGCCTTTTCCTCCTCTCTGACTCACTCTCCCCACTTCCTCACTCTAGCCTTCTGAGATCACCTTCCAAATGACTACCTAAACCCAAGTCCCTTTCTCTAAGACAGGTCCTTGAGTTTGTTTGTTCATTTCAATTTCAGTTAATTCTTCTCTATTATCCACTACCCCAGTGAGTTATTGCCCATTCATAGCCTGGTTCCCAAAGCCAAATAGAGCCCCAGATGCTCACCTCAATAGATTGTAGCACTATTCTGACACTTAATAGGTGCTTAATTAATATTCGTTGAATGAATGAATAAATGCATAGTTTGTACCAGTGAATTTTATTGCCAGTAATATGAAATACTGGTGAATTCAGATTTTTACTAATACATTTCTGAAGTATATATGTATTATTTACTCTTTTAAAAATAAATTGAAACAAATACAAGAATGTTCCTATAATAAAGTTATGCTCATACACTTGTACTTTCTAATATGCCTTATTAAAAGGGAGAAAATGGGTAATGATTTATTTTGTAATCCAGAAATTGCAAATAACCCTGGGTAAACCCATGGGAATATGTTAGAATCTAAACATTGTCTTTCTTGTACATCAAGATGGGGAAAACATTTTTGAGAACTTTAGAGTCATACTGTAGGAATTTTGACAGTTATCTACCACCATTTGAAGAATCTGGTCAAATTCAACAGGCTTTGGAGTGGCTCTTATTTTAGGATATTGTGGCTGTGATTGTGTGAAAAGTCAGTCTGTAATGAGACATGGTGATATCTTAATGTCTGTTTTCTAGACAGAAACATAAAGTCTGCTCTATTCATAATCAGCACCAGGGAAGAGGCCACCTTCTGTAAGAGAGATTAATGAGACTCCAGAACACAAATGACATGAGATGGAAAGTTTGAAACTCTCTTCTTGCATCTCAGTGTCCAAGACATGGGATATTTGAAGGTTATTTCCAGGGTGTGGTGACCAATATTATTGTCCTAACACCACAAGTCTCTTCATTCCTAACCAATGTCCCAGTCTGGACTGAAAGAGGTGAAGGATGAGGAATGCTCCAGGAAAAGGTACTTTGATTTTCCACCTAGTTTATTTTTACTCCAACGAGTAGAAAAGGACATGATATTGAATGTTAACTGTATTTCTCTTGGTGAAGAAAAGATTTTCTTATTTACTTGTGAAAAAGTTTTTATCCTTTATTCTGGTAAGATAAATAATTCATAATTACTGAATTTGTAAAAAAAAAAAAAATGTATCTTGTTTCAAGAAGAAATGGTGATTCCCATTCATTTTCTTACCATTCATTGTGACAGCCAGAAAACTATAAAATTATTAATATTTAGAAACATTTTCTTTAAGAAAAATCAGTTATTTCATATACTATTTTCTAAAATTGACTTGTTTGGAATTTGCACTATGCCTTCCAGAATAATTTTCTAACTACCTCCATATTTTTTGCAGTGGTTATTGATCAACTTCCTAGGATCAAAGATAAGACTAGTGTTGTTTCCCAGAAAATAACAGCTCAATTGTGAAAGATCCAAAATGAAACTCAGAGACAGTAATTATAATGTTTGGTGCTCTGTGTGCCCTGTGTGGTTTTGTCCACTGTATAGTTTGCCAGCCTCTGTAGGATGGTTATTGATTCTCTTATCTTCAGGGAGAACTGGTGGTAGCTGGAGCCTCAAGGGTTAGTCATAGCTAGCCCCTCAGAGCCTCCTCTAAAGCTTCAACTCCCTTCTAGTTTACCCCAGAAAGGACTGCAAATATTACCCTTTTGTATTTGTACAATGACATAAAAAGCTTGGGAAACACTAGTCTAATGTATTTTAGCAAAGAGTAAATGATGGATCAAAAAAAAAAAAAAAGGAAATAGAGAAAGATAAGCTTGGTGTTAGAAAGCTACATTTCATAAATTGTACCTATATGTAAGATTTTTTCCCCATAAGACAGTGTTGCAGGGTAACAAATTCATCTGTATATATGTTCATGTAGGATGTCCTGGGATACTATATTCAGAACAGGGGTCTCTGGTATTTGTCATTAGCAGGTATGTGTATATGTGTGACTGGGAATAGATATTCACCATTAGGATGCAAAAGCTGTCATCTGATTTGTTTGCAGTGCCCATTTTCTTTGACTCTTCAGCCTCTTATTTGACTTAGTTCATCATCAGATAAAGAAAAAAATTTAGTTAAAAGTTATCTCCATTCTTGTTTGCTTTGTTGCAGACTGTCTTCCCTGTGTGTGGCTGTTTCTTGTAGCAAACAACTAGTCACATCATTGGAGACTGTGGTTCCCTTCACCTTTTCCTTTTTGAGTCTGCCCCAATTCAGCCCACTTGAACCTATGTGGCTACCATTATCCATCCTCTCTGTGTCTTTGCTGCTCACAGTGTAGTAGCATTAGCATCACCTGGGAACTTGTTGGATATACAGAATCTGTGACCCCACTCAAACCTACTGAATGTGAATATGCATTTTAATAAGATACTAGATGATGTGCATCTAGTATCACTGTGAGACACACTGCCTATATGTCTGACTAAAATGCACAGCAACTCCCCCACTTATCAACTTTTAACTTTATTTTAATAAAACATGCACATATATATATGCCAGAAAAAGTAATGCCACCAGCAGATAGCATTAGCAGTTTTTTGTATGGTATATTAGTTAGCTATTGCTGTGATAATGTTACATAATGAATATCCTCCCAAATTAAGTGGCTTACAACTACAAACATTCATTTCTTACTCATAGTTCTGTGTGGCAGCTGGAATACCTCTGTTTTAGACTGTGTTTGGGTTTATATCTTCTCTGTATGCTTCTCATTCTAGGACTCAGGCTACAAGGACCAGATACCTGGGACAAACTTTTTTTATTGCAAATTGCAGGGATACCAGAGACCAAGCCAAATCACACAATCAAAATTAAATTCATATCATGTCTTCTAACATTCCATTGATCAGAGCAAGAAATTTAGCCAAGCTCAAAGCCAGGGGACATACGTCTTACCCCTTCCCCTACACATACTTTACTGAGAGTTACCGTAAAGTCATATAGTAAAATGTATGAATGTATAGTTCTATTATAGAGCTGGAGTGAAGAAATGGGGAAAATAATCCAATCTATCTAAAACATAGTTTTCGTTTGGATGTAGGAACAAATTGGTTTACTTAAAGAACAGCCTGATATGGTATAAGAGATATTTTGGGTATAGGCTGATAGAACATTTGCAATGACAATCTCTCAAATCACACGCCAGAGTCCTTCATAGTTTACTTTTGAGTTTATCAATAATGATAACTACTGCATAGAAAATAGAGTCTCATAGAGAACTAGCTAGATTAGATTAGAAAATAGAAGCCCTGGGTTCTATTAGTTCTTCATTTCTAAATGTAAAATCTCACACAGTTCTACAAATGTTTGCCCCTCAGGGTTATCATCTCTAAAATAGGAATGTTATCTGCCCCAGCTATTCTTTTTTATTTTATTTTTCTTATTATGAAAAACACATGCAGGCATTTTAGAATACATACAGTAAACTACAAGAAGAAACTTAAAATCACCCACAATCATCTAGAAATAATTTCCACTCAAACTTTGGAAATGTACCTTTCCAGTCTTTTTTTTTTTTTTTCCTCTGCATATATACCCATTTTATTTTTGGTAAAACACTGTGTATACTGTTTCGTATTCTACTTTGTCGCTTAAATTTATACAATGAGTAACATTATACGCCTTTAAATAATCTTCAACATTCAACATTTTAAGAGCCTGATTTCTATATTCTACTGTCAATATACTATTTTTTGGGAAATTTAAATAAGATGTAAAAATCTTTAAAAAGCAGAATATACTTTGCAAATAAAAGTGTTATTGTTGTTATTGCAGTCATAGAATTTTAGAGATTGAAGAAAATGAGAGAAGGGAACTAATATTTATTGAATGCCTGCTCAGTCATGCCCTGTGCTTGGAACTTGAAGGTATCTCATTTAATAACTTTTCAACCTTATGAGGCAATATACTATGATGGTTAATATCTGTAAGCTGCATGAGAAGTGACCCTGCACAGCTGCTTACTAGCTGTGCAAGTTTTTGAAATTTCAATATCTTCCCTGTGATTCAGTTTTCATACTATAAAGTGGTAATGATGATAATAATAGTACTCACCTCCAGAAGATTGTTGTAAGGATTAAATGAGTGAATGCATGCAGAATATTTAGAACAGTAGTAAGTACTCAATAAATATTAGCTACTATTTTCTATCTTTCAAGGAAGAGATTAAGACTCTGCTCCTCCATTAACCCTTCAGTGAAAATACAAATCCACATGGCTTAAACTTCTTTGGTTTAGAAGTGGGTTCTAAGAAGAAGCAATGCAAATAAATGGAAAAGACCAAAGGCTTTAAGCTTTTAAATTCTGGCTTCCCTGCCTCCTAGTAATATGACCTCTGTACAGTTTAATTAGCATTCTCACACTCAGTTATTATTATTATTTTTTATTTTAAATGGTTAAATACTAGCCATCTTTGTGTTTTTTTGAGGATTTAAATGAGATAAATATTTGGAGTCCATTGCCTTGCCTAGACAATAAATTGGCTTTGTAAATGTTGGTCTTTCCCCCCTTGCATTGCTATCTAATTGTTTTATTTGTTTTAGCAATTAGTATCTCTAGGCAGGTAATTCACATACTTTGTCAGTAACACAGGTACTCACACTTTAGTGTAAGGCAGTCAAATACCTGTAGGCCATATGGAAGCAGTGATGCTAAGTGGTGAACTGATATTCCAAAGTTTATCACCAGTTTCCTTTACTCTACCATGGTAAGTACTCTTTAGATGTGCCCATTGTTTATTTGATTCAATAATAGTCATTATCATACAGTAGATTTCTTTTTTGATTTATAGAAGATTTTTGTGCAACTGAATAGAAATCATTTTTATAAAGCAACTTTTAGTACCTCCTATCTGTGAGCATATAAAATTATTGGGTGAATAAATGAGTGAGTAAATGATTGAATGAATGGCTCACTCTTATTCATCTAACAATTACTGACCATTGATTATGTGATTGTAACATTTGGATATTATTACTTGTCTAAAAACATCAGTTCACTGTCCTTTTCTTTTTTTTTTTTTTTTGTTTATAAAACTTATATGAAAATTTCAAAACCAATGCCATCAGGCAGTTAACCATCTAGATTCTAGGAGAAAGACTTGGGAACAACTTCAGTATGAAACAAAATGAAGTAAGTGCTATTGTAGAAGAAAAAGCAAAGTGCTATGGGAAACCATAGAAAGCAGTCGTTGATTTGATTCCAAGGTGAGCAAGAAGGAAAACTATGGGAAGGAAGTGACCTTTCAAGTAGATATTGGAGAATGAATGAGGCTTTATCCTTGTGGGGAAAAAAGGAATAAAGGCAATCCAGCCTGAGGGAACATCAGGGGAACTAAGGCATGTAGCAGTGATAGTATCTGGTGTGTTTCAGGAAAGATGAGATGATTAGTGTGGCAAAACATTAGGGCATGATGGAATTTAGTGGGGGATGAGGCTATACAGTTTTCAGGAGAAGATCATAGATGTGTCAGAATTAAGTTCTATTGTTCAGTTAATGGCCTTAAAAAGAGAGAACAGTGGCATGATCCAATCTCTGTTTCCAGAAGCCAGATATTACTCAGTTCATTCTGGACTCCATTGGTGCTAAGACTCTGGATCAGTTAAGGAATCACACAATTTGATCCCCTAAAAATCATGTCCTTGTAGGGTAGCTATTTTAGCCAGTGAAAGTGGTACTGAAGCTAAGAGAATGCAAAGTTACCTTGCTAAAACAGAAATTTGATCATATCATTCCTCATCTTAAAAATGCTTCCTCAATACTCATAAAATAAGATCTAAACTTCATTGTATGCCATTGTAAATCCCTTCATAATCAGTCAACTCTTTGGTTTTCTCATCTGTGAAACAAAGGTTCACAGATGAGAAACTTCCTGCCAGATTGGTGTAAAGTGGTTCATATAAAGCTTCTAGGCACAAGATAGCCACTCAGTTCATGGCAGCTATTATAATCACCTTATTATTTCATCTCTGTTCTTCTTCACCATCCCCAATCACACCCCTCTACTATTTTTCAGACCAAGTTTGCTGTTCTTTATATTTTCGTTGTCCCTTATGCCTAGTACATAATAGGTACACAATAAATGTATCTTTAATGAATTAATAAACTATGCTAACTTTCTAAGGTCATTCTTATGTTTAGATAATGCAAAATATGCTTAGATAAATACAAAATACTCTTTTCTCTGGCATTACCTTTTAAATAATTCTGCATAATTGAGCCATTTAATGACATAATTTTGAGATATCTTTGTTTTATTGAAAGCTCTTCCTTTTCAAATTATCAACTTAATCCAACTTAAAATCATACATAAGAAGTAATGTTTCTGCAGTGTACCTGAATATTAATGCCTTTAGAATTACCCGTTTCAAAACCTTAACTAGATAGTGTTTAAAATCACAGACAAAATGCCATCCGTACCTTCAGTGTAGAGATAAAAGAAATAGTAACAATATCTGCCAGCAAATTGGAGAATTGGTTATGCAATAGTTATGGTCTCCCATTGCCCTTAAACTTTTTCTTCTCTTAAGGTAGCAGCTCTGATTTTGTATGAATTCTATGTGTCCATTTTTAAACTCTTTGAAAAAAAACAATAGTTTTCAGAATTATGCTCATATTAGTTGATGATGTCAAGACACCAGTGAAGAGTGTATTTTGTAAGTTGAATATGTTCTTATTTTCTTGTTTGTTGATTTTTAAAGCCAATCCAAACATGTGGAAGAAAAAATTAAATTTTGCCAATTTGAAAAGAACAAAAACAGCTAAAGCCTTCTTTTAAATTTTCTAAGCTATTATGAGACTATTACAGACAAAAGATTGTACATGAAAGAATTTTTTAAAAAATAAAACAGGTTGCCTTGCCTCTCTTTAGTCACTTCAAAAGTCTTTGTCAGATATGAAAAAGAAATATACTCAAAATCAAGGGTAAATATAATTAAAATGGTTCCTTTCCTTGACATGTAAACTTCTTATGGACAAAAATTTGTATAAATTTAATACGATGAAACTTGGGTTTAAAAGAAAGATAAGAGTGGGTAGGAAGAGAAAGGGAGAAAAGAAGAAGTTGATTTTTATAAAAATAAGCATAGAAAATTAAGAGAAATGACATTAAATCCTTAACTGCTTTTGATGAGAAATTTTAAGATCCATAGGTTTTGTTGTTGTTGTTTTAAATTTCTGGTACGGCTTGTGTCTGCCTGGCATACAATGATCTTTTTTTTTTTAATAGTTAATGAATGAATGAATGATATTGAAAAGGCCACATTACTTTGCTTTAAACACAAAGCTTTTGGGAACAGAAATAATTAAGGACTTGATAGATCCATCAAGACCAAATATTTATTGAACACCTAGCTTAAATTCATTCTTTAGGAGGTAGTTTACGGTAGTGGTTAATAGTTAAAAACACTTAGCAACCGTGTGAAGATTTTAAAAGTTCCTAGATCAGAGGCTTCTGAGGAGAATTACATGAGATAATAAAACATTGTGCTTAGCAGAGTTCCAGGCACATAGTAAGTATGCACTAAATTTAAGATATTGGTATTGGTAAGACTATGGTCACATTCATTCATTCAACAAATATTTGTTGAACATTTGAGAAGCCCTATGCAAGAAAATGAGGCTCAGGTTGATAATTTCCCTGAAAAGAAATACTGCTTGGGGGAAAGGGTTATATACATTAAAAGATAAATATCAGTAATGATGTAGCTAATGTTTATTAAGCATTGGCCCTTTGCTGAGCTTTTATGTGCATTATCTCATTTAACCCTTCCTACAACTACATGAACTCGGAATTAGTCATACTCCTATTTTACACAGGGGGAAACTGAGGCACAGAAGAGTTAAGCACTGCTGATACCTGGGGTTAAACCCTTATATCTGACTCCAGAGCCTGATTTTTAAACTATTGCATTATTCGGAACAGGCTATGTGCAAATGAATGTGTAAGTGTTCCAAAGAGAAAATAAACACTGAGAGCTGGTCAATGACGGAAGAGCTTCAGGGAAGGTAAGGAGGACTGGTTTTTAAAAGACCAAAATACTTACTGTGTAACCAATAGGTGTTAGGAGTGCAGGTTCTGGAGTCTAGATCCCTAGGTTTGAATTCTGACTCCTGGACTTGCTAGCTTTGTGATTTTCAGGGAAATTGTGATTTGGGGCAAGGCTTTAATCTCTCTATGCCTCTATGTCCTCATCTATACAAAGGGAGTAATAATTGTATTACCTGATAGAGTTGTTGTAAAGATCTATATGAATATGGTGGTGTCCAGTTCAATAAATGGTAGCCGATGTTATACCGTTGTTGTTATTGCTGCTGATGTTATTATTGATAACTGAAATACTTTGAAATTTTTTCCTCCTTAATGAATGAGCACTTTAAAGAGAAGCTAATATTTCTACCATGTGGGTTATTAGAAAACTTTTTGCTTTGTTCCTGTCCGTTGATACTTCTCAGTTAGCCTCCTTATGAAAACAATAATGTCAAGTAAAACATTTTTTGTCATGTTTACTTCTTGTGGACACATCAAGAAATATTATTTTTTAAAATATGCACAACAGAGGCTTTAAAACAAAACCTTGGGAAGGCTAAACCACAGCTTGCATTGTTACGTTAGTCCATTACATTAAAGGAACAGTAATGTGCTTAGTGGCTAACTGTGTAGAAATAAAAAAAAGTAAAAAAATAAAAATTTAAAAAAGTACAGTAACCTTATCTGTGAAAAGAATGTAATAATATTCATTGACAGGGGGAGCTACAAGGGACAATTATCCCAAGCTGTGTCTTTCAGACAATGCTGTCAGTTTTTCCACTTTGATGAGTACAGCTGGGCTTGTGATACAAGGGCAAGAAATTCCAATGTGGCTAGAAGAGAAGGGCATTGGCTACCATAAGTACTAGAGATACAGAGGGGGGAAAAGTCAGTTGAGGATTTTTTAAGTGTCTGTAATAGAAATTATTATTGCAGCACTGGAATGGATTTGTTCTCTGTTAATGACCCTGGTGGAAAGAGCTTATCACAAACCCTTTTTCTTCAGTCCTTTTCAGATGCCCTTTGAAGCCAAAAGGACACACCAGAATACCCATATATTTTGATATGTATATGTGTGTTTACGTATGGATGTGTTTAAACACACATCACATTTGAAATTTTTTGCAGTATTGGCTATTATGTATCACATGCCAGTTTTCTATACCTAAAAAGGCATTTCTACTAAATACCTAAAAAGGTATTTACTACTTTCTTCAAAGAAAAACCGTTACAACTCTGGCTGTATTTATTCACTTAGTATTGAGTTTTTAAAAATGCAAATCTTTGAGGCTGGGAGTTATTGATTAAAAGTAGAGCAGGCTACTACATGTATATCCTTGTTTTCTTTCTTTCCCTTTCAAAAGACTCAACTGCAAACTTTATTGCATGGAAGTACAGTACCTCTTTACACACACACTGCAACTATTTTGTTTGTGAGCTATAAAACAACTAGAATTAAAACTTTTCCAATGCCCCAAAGCCTGTTCTTCACAAAAGAACCTTTCTTGGCTGATTGTTAGAAAGTGTTTTGAACGATGCATAACTAAGTAGAGTAACTAAACAATTGCTTTTGAGCATCTGGAGCTTGCCCATTAAGATTTCTATAGCCTTTTCTTTTGCTTTTTGTGGTTTGAGAAGCGATTCATGTTCAGTATATGAAAGTTCTGGATTCAGCCCCTCGAGCTCTTGGTGGAAGGGTCTCTATGAATCTAATAAATAAATAAGTGAAACCGAGAGCAGTTGAGCTCATGTGAATTTGTGCACCAAAGCATTTTCTTCCTGGGAAGAAAAGGTATCTCCTTTACTTTTCAGTTTCCTAAATTTCAGATCTGGAAACATACCCTAGTTTTCTTAAGCAGTTACACAGGGAGTCAGATTGATTTTAAACAACGGATTCAAGTATTACCTGGAACTTCATAGAATGACACCAATACTTTTCAGATAGAACAGCATCACCTTGCAAAAGGATGCATTATGAACATATTTCAACTAAGCAAAAGCATAGTCAAGTCCCTTAATAATGCTAAATTTTAGATGTTGCACTGATGAGATATTTTCCATACAAATAAAAGACGAAAGAGTATGAAACCTCCGGACATGTGGCTAAGTTAGAATTACAATGCAGCTGTCATTTTTGCATTTCCTGGCTTTCGTTAAACATTACTAGTGATTCTCTGTCATTTAAATCATTTGAGAACATGGACTTATCTTAATTTTCACTCTTTGTTTCCCCTTTATGTGATAACGGGTGTGAGATATGATGATGTAAAGTGTTTCTACTTATAATGGTTTCAGCCTTGTCCCTTGGCAGCCTAAATCTTCTGGCTAATTCACTGATCAGTTAAGTAGTCGAGGTTATTATTATTATAATAATTATTTTACATTTATATAGCACTTTCCTCCAAGGGGCTCAAGGCATTTTACACACAGTAAATTGCCAAATAGGAATTAATCCTTATATCACCCTGTGGGGTAGGTACAGTCACATAAATGAAATTCTACAGTAGTCCCGCCTGTGTCACAGCTCTCAGCTCTATTCCCTAGCCCCCAGTGAATCTACCCTGCACAACCAAAGATAAAGCGGACTGCTGTTGGCATGGCAGGGAGTGGATGGAAGCAAAATCTTTGGGGAAGTGGTCCTGTGTCTGCTTTGGTGCGTTGAGCTACCCTGGAAAATAGGGCAGCTAAGCATTTGTCTTGATTTACAGTTCATAAGTAAGCTTGACCTACCCCGGATTTTATTTGATACTGACATGAGATAAGTTAGGATGTGGTCCTAAAACTTTAATGTGTACAGAAATCTCTTGGGAGCAAGTTTGAAATGCGTATTCCAGGACTTGGCCCACAGAAATTCTAATATAATAGTCAGGACGGGACCCTGGGAGCTGCATTTTCACCTCAGGTGATTGTGAGGCAGGTGATGCTTGCTCATGCTTTGAGAAACTTGAGCAGATTGGAAAAGAATTGTTAGTCCCCATTCTTCATATCAGAAAAGGATAGCTCAGGAAGGCAACGAATGTGTCACAGTATTTGGCAGACCTTGGACCAGAAACCAAGTTTTCAAATTCTAAAACCCATCATCATTTCATTATGCTGCAATGCTTCCAGGAAAGGGAAAGCAGAGAAACAAACAAACAAAAAGGATTTAAATATAAAGGAAAATTAAGAAAAAATAAATAAATAAATGTAAAGGAAGGGAGAGAATAGTTAGAAAGATGTGCATGCAAAACACTTTGTACTATTATGACCTGGCATGCTGGCTCCTCTGGAGCCTCGAGCTGATATGTGGTGCCTGGATGGGGAAAAGCTCCAGCCTATAAAAGGACACCATACCCTCCTCCAGGACCATGGTCTGTAGGGCAAGGCTGGGCCGAGGTCCATTACTTGGTTTCTGAGCTCTCTTGTCCCTCTTTCAAAAGAGTCAGTCAACTAACTTTAATCCAGTGGGTACTTAACTGATTTGCAATTTAATTTTTCACCCTGCCCACAAAAAAGCGTCCTCTCCTTAATAGGTGCTGCCACCAAAATAAAAGTCTGCCTTTGCCAGGAACTTCCTGGCTTCCTGTTTACGTGAGTGCACCCTTTATGGGGTGGGATGAGTTTTACATTTTTATTGGAAGCATTCTTACTCCATTTCTAAGGCGGAGAATAAAATCTAACAGGAAATGGTTATGAACAATTTAACTATTATTTTTCAATTTAGTATTCCATTTGGGGTAATTTCATTCTTTTTTTTTCTTGGATTAATTTTTATTCAGTTTTCTTCAAAAACTGGGACGAGGCATTATAGGAAAAACTGCAGACAGACACAGTACATCCCAAGTTTTTATTTTGTTCTGAACTTCTTACACAGAAGTATGAGAATTCTGTGGTGGGGCTTAGAGGTGATTGTGGGATTTATTTGGGGTTTTCAGAAACCAGAAAAACAGACACGTGGTATTAGCAGTGGTAAAAATTCCCACACTCTGCGTAAACTCACTACACTTTCCAGAAGGTACTAAATTGTATTGAGAGAATTTCCATTCCCTTCATATTTTCAAATGCTATGGATAATAATTAATTCTCTTCTAGTGAAAATTTTTTTTGTCTCTTTAACACACCTTTTCATTCTTAGAAATTATCTTCTGTCTCTGAATATTTTTAGCACTATGGTTATTACCAGTCACTGAACAGACATATTTTATTTAAAATAGTCTAATAACCTTGCAATGGTGGAGTAAGATGCCGTTTATTAATTGGGAGGGGGACACAGAAACAGAAGAAGAAATACAATAAAAAATATAATTTATATTATATCCTTGTAAAAGTACATTTTTTGTCCTTCTCAAAGGTTTGGACTTTCAGGCCTATGAGGTTTGATCCCTTCAAGATTATTTTTTACCCTGGAGTTTCTGTATGAAGCTTAAACTATTTGGGGGGTCCACTTTAAGAATATGAAATTATAAGATAGGGCCCTGGAAGGGGTACATGCAAGTGAGGGGCCCTGAAGCTTAAAGTCCATTACATTCACAGTAAATTCACTTCTGCATTTCCCCACTTGGGACTTTAAAGAGCCGCTCAATAAATATTACTCTTCCATGTAATAACAAGATTATTTGAGAATAATGCTCTCTTTTAAGTGTCTAGACTTTAGGTTAAAAGTAATAAAATGTTTTGAAAATAATGTGAGCTCACTTACAATCTGACTAACTGGTTCCGTGTAGTGTTCCTCTCCGCTTTTTCAGGTTAACCCTAACATAATGGAGGTCAACAAATTCTAACAGAGCAGACATCTCTGCATCTAACCTGTATTTCAAGCAATATCTGAGACAATAAACTACAGGGCAACAAAAAATGTCAATAGTTCCTTGATGTTCTTTGTAATGGGATTATAGCTGTATTATGACTAATATCAGAAACTAGAGTATGCTGCATTTGACCCAATGTGCCTTTTCTCTGAATTGGAAAAATTGTAAGAGACACTGCCATCCAATAGCATCCAATTTTACACTTAACTGCATTGGTTCTTAGTGTTCTTTAACTATTTTTTGTGGATTAATCTTTATCTCTAGAACAAGATTGCAAGCATTTTGAGAACAGACATCAGTTGTGGTTTTTTTTCTGAATTTCTCACAGTGCTAGAACACTGGTGCTGCCTTCTTATATGTTTTCTTTATTTAAATCTCTCGCTGGATCCTGTTCTAGAAATAATTTGAAGTGGTAGTCTCATGGCCAGAAGTGTTTAACAGCTTTGAATTAAACTACTATGAAAACCTAAACTTATCTCTACCCTCAATTCTATCCCTCTGACCCTAGAAATTCCCCTGAGGTAGAAAAATTAAATATTTTGAAGATAAATCTAGAATCAGAATGTAAAAAAGATGGGACATAAGACTAGCAGCTCAGGAATTAGTGAATTTCTACTTTCTGTATCTCTTAAGCTAGTTATTTCACCTCTTATTTCCTCTTCAGTAAGAAGTGGACCCATAGTGCCTGCCTGAGAAGCAACTTCTTGGGCTTCTAAGTGGAAAGAAATAAATGCCAATTTTTCTGAGGCCTTCTGTGGCAGTTAGAATCTTTTGTGGACCCCAGAAAATCCTGTTCTTATGGCTAATCCATTCCTCTGCATGTAAACCTATTGCAGATGGGACCTTTTAGTTAGATTCAGTTAAGGTACCTTCCTTTTGATTAGATCCCATCAGTAGGGCATGGCCCAGGGTGGGTCTTAATCCTCTTACTGAAGTCCTTTATAAACAGAGGAATAAAAAGTCACAGACACAGACAAAAGCAGCAGAGATAAAGAAGCCTCCAGAAGTTGAAATCAATGAACCAGGGAGAGATAAAAGCCACAGGCAGAGCAGCCTGAAGCAGAACTAGCAACCAGGCCTAAAGGGGAGGAGAGAGCTAATGCTGCCATTGTGCCCTGCCATGTGCCTGATCACCTACAGCTGCAACCTGGTGAAAAGGGATCTCTTGATGATGCCTTGATTTGGACACTTGCAGGGTCTCAGAACTGTAAGCTTTTAACCTAATAACCTAATAATTCCCATTGTAAAGGCCAACCCATTTCTGGTATATTGCTCCCAGCAGCTTTTAGCCAACTAAAATACCCTAAATACATTTTAACTTTTGTTACCACTTACCAAAGTAAAATTCAAAAGCAAGAAGGCAAGTGCAGTGGTGAGTAAATCTGTGCAACATCAAACATTGATAGTGTCCAAATGCTCACATGAATTTCAATTCCAGGCATCCTCTTTCATCTGGAAAATATATGTTGCCTTTGACAGGGGAACCCTTAAAAATAAAATGCCACATGTTTGAATTTTAGCAATATTAAAAAGAATTTTCACAAATTTGATTTTTGTCAGTTTCAAATTTTAATTATTTTGGTTCTTCTCTTTCATATGTAATCAACATCCCTTAACAGTAGAGTGGTGCTGTGTTAAATGCTTGTAGAATAGCTGTGGCTGATTTAAAATAATAGATTTCACACCTACCTTAGAGCTCATGTTGTGCTCCCTTAACTGAAAATGACCCTAGTATCGAAATGGTTCTTAAACTCTTCGTTTTAGTCAGTTTGCCTTCAGTGAGGAGTGGTGGTAGAAATGGGATGCTGTGATCTGCACAAATAAATGTTTGTCATACATATGGAAAATACTATATGTAGGGAAAAACCTGTCCTAGAAAAATTACTTCTAACTTTTCATAACTCATTTGGGCTGGCTTTTTTTAAACAAAAAATGTGTTCACTGCTTCTTACAAACAATTTCAAAATACCTCCATAAAAAAATAATGTCACATTGTCCATGGCTTCATATTGTTAAAGCCACTGGAATTCAAAAGGGATATTAGTCTGGTTGGTTCAATAATGTAGAATTATCTGTTTACAATTTATGGCCATAATTAGTTACCAAATAGCTACTTGCTTTACCAGTTCTTTCCTGAGCACTATGTTCAAATTTGCCAGGTTATACATTTGAAGTGGTATTCCTTCTAGGAAATATTCTGCTGTTAGGTTGTTCCATAGACTGTGCATTTTAAATGTTGACATAACTGATGGTTTAAGGCCCGTGTTTCTGGGACATCACATTAATATAGGGTTTCTCAACAGCAGCATTATTCCCATTTTGAACCAGATAGGTCTTTGCTGTGGAGAAGGACTGTCCTGTGCATTGTAGGATGTTCAGGAGCATTCCTGGCCTCTACGCACTAGATACCAATTGCACCCCTCAGTCATGAGACTCAAAATTGTTTTTAGACATTGTCAGTTGTCCCCTGGGGGGCAAAAGTGTTCCCCTGCACCCCCTGTTGAGAACCACTGGTTAGTAATATTCATTACACAGGACCAGAACCACTGTTATTTTTGTTCATTTATTTGTTTTTAATGGAGTACAGGAAAATCTGATCTGAAGAAAATTGATAGTTCTCAGCTAAGAATTTCTTCCATGGAACTGTGCTTGGGTTATGTTTTAAATGTCGATTTACATTGGCAGCCCTCCGAGTTTCCTTTAATGAACTTTTGTGTAAGAGCAAGAGCTCAAAGATTCTGTATAGATGTGTATTTTGTACTTTTCAATTATTTATTTATTGGTCTCCTTATTATGGTGACCTATTTGAAAGGCAGACCAAGCTAGCACACTGCTATTGACTTAACAACTAAATTTCCTTTTCAACATTTACCTGCTTTAAATAGTTTAATAGTTGATATTTTACCCTTAGTAGCATGTACCTAAAGAGAGATGAGGTGAAAACTAAAACCAACAGGTAAATTCATTTTGGCTTTGAGGCAGGAAGGCAGAGATTACACAAGCAGGGCTTCGCTCTGCTGATTTGAGAGAGTCAGAGCCCAGAAGTGAAAAGATTGCTTGCCAAACAAGAGACCAAAGCTCTGTTTTCACTTAATTAACCTGATTACAACTACTTCCAAAGATTCAGAAAAATAACCTCACTTGACTATATGAAACTCATGAATCCTTACAGCAATCATACCAGGCAGATACTATTATTATGCCAATCTTATAGATGAGGAAACTGGAGTACTGAGAACTTAAGTAGCTTGCTCCAAATTAGGCAGTATTCCACAGTCCATGATCTCTTCTTCAGAGTCCTTTAAAATGTTAGAATTTGAAAGGAAACTGATAGGATCGATTTCAAGGATCTCTGAATAGGACATTTATCCAAAAGAATAAATTTAAAAAATAATCCAATCTTCAGATTTAAGAGTGGGAAGTGATCTGAAAGAAAGGATTCCAAATTTAATAATCAGCTATTATCATTGTAGTCCATTCTACTTTAAAAATATGTAGCACTTAAACAAAATCTTCCTAGAATATTTCCTGTCTGTTCATAGAGTCTCAGTGTATTTTAGAATCTGTATTTGCATCTGTGGGTTGAGAGAATACCATTTTGCTCATGGACATGGTTGTCCTTGAACAAATCATTTCCACTCTTCTTCATTAACCACCAGGTAATGCTCCTCTCATTATTATTATTATTTTTTTAAGAAAGCACAAGAATTTTCATAAGTCAAATTTCATTATTTTCTTTTTTAAAATATGCATTTCTCAGCATCTTTTTTAAAAAATTATACCCACTATAAAGTCCCTAGGTCTGGAATACTGTGATTGGGAAAACATATTGATGCTTATAATTTTCTGAGCATCAATATTAGTTATCAGCGAAATGCCCATAATTATTTTTTTCATAATTATTATTTTATACCCTGATAGTACCCACTAAAACATTTGCGTCATGTCTTTTGATTAGGCTCAATTTTTAAAAGTAATGCCAAAGTGATTACACACAGTTCTCAAACTTGTTCACTGGAGGTTAGACTGCTATAAATCTGTGGCATAGCCTCCTTTACCTCCTGCCTCAGAAGAGAAGCTGTGGGGGTGCGGGGGGAACAGTTTGGGAAGCATAGGTTAGACCCTTTCTTCCCAAATATGTTTAATTATGCCAGCCTGTGATTACAATATATTTTGGTTCATATCAGAACGGTTTGATTCAATCCACTGTTTATCTTCAAGTCTAATGACATCTATGTTTCTAGGAATGATGAAATTGAACATGCAGACTCAATCTTTTTAAATGATTTTGGTTACAGTTGTGTCATGCTTAGCAAGGCCATTTCTTCATGAACCCAGCAAAGTAATTGCTGATACACATTTTAAGAGGCATGATTACAGTTTAGGAGGGAAATTCTGTTGTAGTGTAAAAATATTAGAGATCATTTCATTTTACTCTTACACACTTCATATGTAGTCTAGAATTTCACAATAGCTTATACTGTTTTGTTTTTCTTAATCTATTTTTAAAATTAACTTGCCCAGCCCATATCGATTTTTAAAGTTTTGCAACTTATTGGGAAAGGTACTGGTGATCTGTCCCTTTGAAAACATTGGTAAAGATGGGATGTCCACTCGTAGAGACACCACATTCTCCCTATATCTATAGAGAACCTCACAGACAACTTTAAAAAAGATATCCAAGAATTTATCATGTATCACAGGCACTCTAAATCTCCTTTGATATATCTGCTTCTTCCTTCCAAATGAAGAGAGCCGTACCCTCTTTTATTTAAGAAGTCCTCAAAAATATGTAAAATCGTAAGATTACCAGAACCACAGTTCTCAGATTCTGAACTTGGAATTCCTGATAATTGATTATCAAATAAGAAAAGAGTTTTGAAGCCTATCACCATTTGCCAGAAGTTTCTATAAGCAAAGAAAGGTCACACTTCTTTTTGTGTGCATACGTAAAGAAGTGGTTAATCATCTTTGTTGTCAGGTAAAATAACTGAATTCAGAGGAAACAGGCAACTTGTAGGAAGAAAGTCTTTAACAGGTATTTTAGAATTCTTTCATGATATGATTTGATGACTGATGTTGGTGAGCAGGTAGCTACTGTGGTCTATTACAGGAGAACCATTCTTAACTTGTTAGCTTCTATTAGAAAAATTTCTACTTAGGTTAGAGAAATCAAATAATTTCTTTATTTTGGAAACTACGTTATATTTCTTCAACAAAGCAATGTGTTTGAGGCTGTTGGATCTCTACTCTAGAAAGCACTATTAACACTGCTGAGAACTATACAGCCCCTGGCTCCTCAAAGGGAAATAGGCATAGGGTTAAGGGAAATAAATTAAAAATGGGTAGGAAAGGAGCTCAGATGAGTGGCCTGGATTATATGGTCACAATAAATCACCCCCCCCCC
>JAQZBX010034462.1:0-24980 GCA_029593785.1 Cabassous unicinctus | reverse complement strand
TTCCCAGCTGGCTTACTTCCAGCCCTGGCCCCACCTTGCTGTGTTACCTTGGGCAGGTTCACCTGACCTCTCTGTGGCTCTGTTTTCCTATCTGTGAAATGGGTCTAGTGATAAGGCCTGTCATGTGAAGTTGCTGTGGAGATTACTGGAGTTAACCAAAAGCTTGGAGCCTAGTCTGAGAGAGAGGGAATGTTCAACAAATATTAATTCTGCCAATTCTTCCTTGCTGCCTGGTGTTCCTATAATGCATCATCTTTTATTCATTTCACTTTTTGGCTCTTGATAATCTTTTTCAGTTTTCAGTACTGTAACAGTTCTCCATTGACAGTCATTGTAAATACAACTGCTAAAGAGTTTCAGGTTTCCAGCTATCATATTTATTAAGTGTCCGTGAGCCGAGCCTCTCAGAGCCCAGCCTCTAGTCCTCTCATCTCACATGCTTCAGGAGGACAGGAGAGAACAGCATGACCTGGGATGTGTGGGCCTCACAGCCAGTCAGGGCTGAGCCAAGATGGAAACCCAGATTCCCAAACATAGATGGAGTCTCTTCCCAGCATCTGCCCACCAAGGAATGGTGTTTGCTTGTTCCTCAGGTCTCTTCAGGGCACTGAGATGTTGGTGGAGGTTCCAGGGTATGATGCTGCCTCCTTGCCCCTTTCTTTACTGGGCCTGGCCTCTTCCTTCTGGCTGTTGGCAGTGATGAGATCACCCCCTGCTGGCCACCTCTGGATCCTGGAGGATGTCCCTCTTACTGGTGTCCTCCACAGAAGTTTATTTCCAGATTGGGCAGCTGGTCCACATTCAGGAAGTGGACTTCATGATGTCCCATCCAGACACCACTGCAGCGGTTTCCCTCACCATCCTGGATAATCCCAGCCCCACAGGTGGCACTTTACCAGGCAGGACTATTGATTTCTACACCTGCTGCCATGAGCCCCTTCCATCTTGTTTGAGGAAGTGAAAGATGGGAAGGGTCACATTGTTCACTTTCATCTGGTGTCATATGATTAGACGCAGAACCTCTGCCACTGAAACAGAGACTCTTCCCTCAATTATTTCCAATTACTTTTTGTATATTTTGCATAAAATATATGCATGGCTAAAGAGTAAGGCCATATAGAAAGAGTTAAAATGAAAGGAAAGTGCTGCTACCCCTCTGACCCCCTTCAGGGCCACCTTATCTTACCTGTTAACCCCTGCTGAGCTGAGGAAGAGTGAGCTTCTTAGACTCCCCAGCTCTCCTCCACCCTCATGATATGGTAGAAATATCCTTATTGTAGTTTCTTTCCTAGTTATCTCTGTAGCCCTGAATACCTTAAAATTCAGCAAAATCGTGTGGCTTCCCACATTGTGAGGAGGATACTGTCACTGTCAATTCATCCTATGACCTAAATTTCCTTATATTCACTTCAACTTTCAGTTTTCCTGGAGTTTATGATTGTCATTCTTTTCTCTGATGTTATCTGCTTTGATCACATCCTTAATTTCTTCAGCATTTTGAGCTTTCCATCTGAAAACTCCCTGCTGGGCACCATCTTTCTTCTGTTTCCATCTGGAGCCTCCCTAGGCCTGGGGTGGAGCCTCCTTACTGAGAATTCCTAAACTGCTTGTCTGGGTTTGCTCCACTGCTCCCTGATTTTATCTTCTTCTCTCTCAGGGCTCCCTTGTCTTGTTAGAGAATGTCCTCAATGAACTTTCAATAAAATGTGTCTGAGTTCTAAGTTCTTATGTGTCATCACACTTGATTATCAATTTGACAGGAATAGAATTCAAAGTTGAAAATTATCTTCCTCTCAGCAACTTGGAGGTATTGTAACATTATTTTTAGCCTCCAGTGTTGTTGCTGATGAGGCAGATATCTTTCTGGTATTTATACTTTTGCAGACTACCTATTTTTTTTTCAGTGAGCTTATTTTTAGTCTTGTTGTTCTGAAATATCACAATAATGTTCCAAGGTGTGGGTCTTTTTAATTTATCTGGTTGTTAAGCCTTCCAGTTTAAAGAAGAAGGTCTCCTTTAAGTTCTGGTGATTTCTTGTCCTATTTCTTTGATGAGTTTCTTCATCATTTTTCTGCATTCTCTGTCCTCTCTTTAGAGCACATATATTATTTGCATGTTGTAACCCATTAATCAATCTCCCAAATAGCTTAATTTTTTCTTATATGTTCTCATTTTTATATTTTTATTGGGTATCATCTCTTTTTATTAAGCTTTTGGGGATGTTTCTTAAAGTCTGTAATTCACAAATCTCATTGAATTATTTATTTTCGCACTTATGTTTTAAGTTCCAAAAGCTCTTTCTTGATCTCCAAATTTTTCTTCTATTAGTCCATGTTACCTTTGGGGAGTAAATCATGTCCCTCACAGAAAGCATGTTCAGGTTCCAACCCCTGGTCCTGTGGTTATAAACCCATTTATAAGTAGAAACTTTGAAGAATTTATTAGCTAACATGTACCCAAGCTGAGTAAGTGTGGCCTTAATCAATTATGGCTGAAGCACTTAAAAGAATGTAAATTGAAGACAGAAAGAGAAGCCATGGGGAGCAGGCAAGTGCCAGAAAAAGCCAAGGAAAGCAAAGATTGCTATCTAGCCGGAAGATACTGACTCTGGGAGGAAGGGAGCCATCTAGCTTCTGAAACCATGAGCCCAAAAATTCCTGTTGTTCAACAAACCCTCTATAGGATATTGTTTATCAACGAGGAAACTAATGCTTTGCCTTCTAATGGGTACAATAGCTTATATTTCACTGAGTATGATAATTAGAATTAAAAATATATATATGCTGCATTGAATGAAGTGCTCCTATTGAGACCAGATTCTGGCTTTGAAAGGTACAGAGAAGGATATGGGGCCAGAAAGAGGAAGGGACTGGGGCCTTGTTCTTCTGGAAGTGATTTTCAATCTTTACATGTCAGTCTTCTGACTGTCTTCTTTCTTTCACTGTTGGAGGCTCATGTTTGCCTGTCCATATTTATCAGTGAGGCTGAGTGTATGCCCATGCCTGTGAGACGGGATGTCAATGCAGACTTCAGGCTGGAATGAGGTGAGCTTGTCTTCATGCTGGGGACCAGCAAAACTGTGGAGGGATTTTCTCTGGTAATTTGCTATCTTCCTTGTCCACTCAGGTTTGTAGAATTCCCTGCCCAGGTGTTCCTGCTGACTACCCAAATACTGGGATGTGTACAGATTCTTAGCCAGTGTTTCAGTTCTCCTGGCTGTCAAAGCAAACACCATCAATAGTGGCTTACACAATGGGAATTTATTGGTTCATGGTTTTGTCTCAGGGAGAAGTCCAAAATCAAGGTATCATCAAGGTGATGGTTTTTCCAGAAGACTGTGCTGTATGGGGCTACCTGCCAGCTATCCTTGATTCTTGGCTTTACTTTCACATGCAATTGCCCATGGCAGCCTCTCCTGACTTCTCCTATCGATTCCAGCTTCAGTTGAATTTCACCTTTAATGTTCCACCTGGCTTCCTCTCTCTCTCTCTGAGACCATACACTTTTATAAATGTTGATGATATTTAACATGGCTTGTGTCTATATTTGCAAGTTCATGTAGAACACTTCCATTGCCCATTAAATACAACCTGTTCAATCTATTCTGTTCCTCCACCCCTCCCCTTAGTGCCCATGGCAATCTCCTTTTTCACTCCTTGGATGACAAAATTCATAGTTATTTGCAACAACACTGAGGTCTTAAAACAATGGTTGTTCTCCCCTATTAGGGACTGCCCATGCTCTTGAGAGACTTCCACCTCTCTATTGGTGAACAAATTGGTCCTCTCCAGGATGACAGTTCAGCTAATTCCTGCTCATTAAGTGAGTTTCTACCCACTGATTCAACACATTAAGACAAATCTATCACTCGCACACTCCCTAGAAGTCTGCTCCAGGTGCACCCTGTCCTGAGTGACCTGCCCCAACCACAACCTAAAGCAGTAACCTTTCCTTGTCATATTGCCATAAGAGCATTCTCATCTTTGTACTTTCAACCACATACCTGCCAATGCACAGTGTTCAACTGGACCCTCTCTCAACCCTCCCCCCAGTTCCCAGGATCTTCCAACCCACACTCCCCAATCTTGCCACCTGTCAAACCTGCACCATCCAACCCAATAGTATCACTACCCTCCTGTCATATCCCTTCAATGCACAACTACACAATATCACCTTACCCGTAGATTACATGCATGTGGGCATTGGCTCACAGCCTTCTTCTCCCTTTCTATTTTCAGTAAACTGATCTTCCAGACAACAGTCCTCTGAGTCTGCTCAATTTGCTTAATTCATGTCAGTGAAGTCATATACTGTTCATCCTTCAATGCCTGGCTTTCTTCACTCAACATAAGGTCCTCAAGATCCATCCATATTATCCCATGTTTTAGAACTGTAATCTTTCTGACAGCTGAGTAATATTCCATTGTACGCCTGTACCATATTTTGTTTATCCATTCATCTGTTGATGGGCATTTTGGTTCATTTCAACATTTGGCAATAGTGCATAATGCCATTATGAACATTGAACATTAGTGTGAATATATCAGTTCATGTCCTTGTTTTCAATTCTTCTGGGTATATACCCAGCAGTGCAATTGCTGGATCATATGGCAGATCTGTACTTAGTATTTTGAGGAACCACCAAACAGTCCCACACAATGGCTGGAACATTCTACAATCCCACTAGGATTTGATGAGGGTTCCCATTCCCCAAATCCTCTCCAACACTTATAGTCCTTTGTTTATTTAATAGCCATCAATCTAATGAGTGTAAGATGTTATCTGATTGTTGTTTTGATTGGCATTTCCCTAATAGCTAGTGATGTTGGACATATTTTCATGTGCTTTCTAACCATTTGTATTTCTTCCTTGGAGAAGTGTCTTTTCAAGGCACTTGTCCATTTTTTAAATGGGTTGTTTGTCTTTTTATATTGAGATGTAGGATTTCATTATATATGCTGTATATTAGACTCCTATCAGATATATGGTTGACAAATATTTTCTCCCACTGGGTAGGCTGCCTTTTTACTTTCTTGATAACATCCTTTGAGGTGCAAAATTCTAATTTTGAGGAGACCCCATTTATCTATTTTTCTTTCACTTCTCATGCTTTGGTGTGAAGTTCATGAAACCATCTCCTTTTACAAGTTCTTGTAGATGCTTCCCTACATTATCTTCCAAGGTCTTTATGGTTTTAGTTCTTATATTTAGATCTTTTATTCATCTTGAGTTGATTATTGTATAAGGTGTGAGATGGTGTTCTTCTCTCATTCTTTTGGATATGGATATCCAGTTACCCAAGCAGCATTTGTTGAAGAGGCCATTCTCTCCCAGTTGAGTGGGCTTGTTGCCCTTGTCTAATATCAGATTATTGTATATGTTAGGGTCTATATCAGAATTCTCAATTCAGTTTCATTGGTCAGTATGTCTATCCTTGTGCCAAAACCATTCCGTTTTTGTCTCTGTAAATTTGTTGTATACTTTAAAGTCATGTTCCTCCCATTTTATTTTTCTTTTCCAATATGGCTTTGGCCGTTTGGGGCCTCTTACCTTTCCAAATAAATTTTGTTGTTAGTTTTTCCAATTCAGTTAAAAATGCTTTGTTGATTTTTATTGGGATTGCATTGAATCTGTTGATTAGTTTGGATAGGATAGACATATTAATGATGTTTAGTCTTCCTATCCATGAACAGGGAATATTCTTCCATTTACTTAAGTCTTCTTTGATTTCTTTTAACAAGTTTTGTAGTTTTCTGTGTATAAGTCATTTACATCTTAACTTAAATTTATTCATAAGTAGTTGATTCTTTTAGTTACTGTTGTAAATGTTATTTTTTTTTATTTCCTCCTCAGATTGCTCATTAATGGTGTACACAAATGCTATTGATTTTTGAGCATTGATCTCATAACCTGCAATTTTATTGAACTCATTTATCAGTTCTAGAAGATTGGTTGTAGATTACTCAGAGCTTTCTATGTATAGGATCATGTCGTCTGGCAATAGTGAAAATTATACTCCATCCTTTCCAATTGGATGCCTTTTATATCTTTTTCTTGCCTCAGTGCTCAAGCAATTACTCTTAGAACAATGTTAAAAAGGAGTGATGACAGTAGGCATCTGTGTCTTTTCCCCAATCTTAGAGAGAAAACTTTAGATTCCATTATGGTATATGATGTTAGCTGTGGATTTTTTCATATACACCTTTTATCATTTTCAGAAAGATTCCTTCTCTTCCTATTTTGGCAGTGCTTTTTTCCGGAAAGGTGCTGTATTTTGTTGAATACTTCCTCTGCATCTCTAGAGATGATCTTGTGATTTTTTTTTTCTTTCAATCTGTTTATGTGGTGTATTACAATCGATTGATTTTCTTATGTTGAACCATTCTTGCATACCGGGATGGAACCCACTTGGTCATGGTGTATAATTCATTTGAATTGTTGTTGAATGTGATTAGCAAGTATTTTGTTAAGAATTTTAACATCTAGATTCATTAGCAAGATTGGTCTGTAGTTTTCCTTTCTTGTGGCATCTTTGTTTGTCTTTGGTATTAAGGTAATGTTGGCATCATAGAATGAGTTAGGCAATATTCCTTCTACTTCTATTTTTTGGAAGATTTTAAGCAGGATTGTTGTTAGTTCTTTCTGGAGTGTTTGGTGGAATTCACCTGTGAAGATGTCTGCTCCTGGGCTCTAAAAAAGTTAGGAGTTTTTTGATGACAGATTCTATCTCTTTACTCTTAATGGGTCTGTTAATTTCATCAATTTCTTCTTTCTTCAATGTTGGCTGCTTGTGAGTTTCTAAGAATTTGTCCATTTCCTCTAAATTAGCCTTCTTGTTGGTATATAATTTTCAAAGTGTATTCTTATGATACTCTTTTTTTCTATGGAGTCAGTGGTTATATACCATTCTTCATTTCTTATTTTGTGTTCTTGCATTTTTTCTCTTTTTTCTTTGTTACTCTAGCTAAGGGTTTGTCAATTTTATTGATCTTCACAAAGGACCAGCTTTTGGTTTTCTTTATTTTTTCTAGTGCTTTCTTTCTTTCTATTTCATTTAGTTCTGCTCTAATCTTTGTTATTTCCTTCTTTCTACTTCCTTTGGGGTAAGTTTGTTGTTTTTTCTAATTCCTTCAGCTGCACATTTGGTATTCAATTTTAACTCTTTCTTCTTTTTGGTTATATGCATATATGGCTATGAATTTTCCTCTCAGTACAGATTTTGCAGCATCCCATAAGTTCTGCTTTGTTGTGTTATCATTTTTATTAATTTGAAAGTAGTTACTGATTTCTTTTGAGATTTCATCCTCGACCCACTGTTTATCTAAGAGTGTGTTGTTTAACCTCCATATCTTTGTGTCTAATCTGGTTCTTTGGCCCTTACTGATTTCCAGTTTCATTCCATTGTGGTCAGAGAAATTGCTTCATGCAATCTCAATCTTTCTGAATTCATTGAGATATTTTCTGTGGCCTTGCATATGTTCTATCTTTGAGTATGATCCATGTGCATTTGAGAAGAATGCATACCCCACTGTGTTTGGGTGTAGTTTTCTGCATATATCTATTAGAACCAGATCCTCTAATGTATTAATCAAAGTCTCTGTTTCTTTATTGATTCTCTGTCGAGATGTTCTATTGGTAATAATGTTGTATTAAAGTCCTCCACTATAATTGTAGAGGCATTTATTTTTCGACTTAGTCTTCCAGTGTTTGCCTCATGTATTTTGAGTTTACCCTGTTAGGTGCATCAATATTTATAATTGTTCTTTCTTCTTGAAAGATTGCCCTTTTCAGGAATACATAGTGTCCATCTTTGTCTCTTACAATAGTTCTGCATTTAAGTCTATTTTGTCTGACATTAGTATACCTACTCCTGTCCTTTATTTTGGTTATTGTTTGCTTGTAAGACTGTTTTCCAGCCATTTGAATTCAACCTCCTTGAATTCCTGGATATAAGTTGGGTTTATTGTAGACAACATATAGATGAATCATCTTTACTTATCCATTCTGTCAATCTCTGTCTCTTGACTGGTGAGTTTAATCCTTTAGCATTCAGTGTTATTTCTCTCAAGGAATTACCTACAATAGCTATATTTTCTTTGGGTTTATGTATGTCATAGGTTGTTTTCACTTTTCTTTTTGTCTTTTTAGTTGTTCTTACACTTTCCCACAACTCCTCCTCTCCCATTTTTTTCCTTTCAACCTGCAGCACTCCATTTAGTATTTCTTGAAGGGCAGGTTTTTTATTGACATACTCTTTTAATTCTGTTTATCTGTCAATATTTTGAATTCTCCATCATTTTTGAATGCCAGCTTTGCTGGATAGAGAATTCTTACCTGGAAGATTTTTTTTATTACCTTAACTATGTCATACCATTGCTTTCTTGCCTCCATGGTTTCAGATGAGAAATTGTTGCTAAAACTTTTTGAGATTCCCTTCTTTGTGATCGTACACTTTTCTCTTACTCTTTTGAGTATTTTTTCTTTGTCTTGAGCATTGGACAGTTTGCTGAGTATATGTCTTGGAGTAGGCCTGGAGGGACTTATACTCTTTGGGGTCTGCTTCACTTCTTTGTCATGTACATCTATCTCTCTCAATAGGGTTGGGAAGTTTTCAGCCATTATTTCCTCCAACATTCCTTCTGTACCCTTTCCCTTCTCTTCTCCCTCTGGGATACATGTAAAGTATATGTTTGTGCATTTTTGTAGTCAATCTCATCCCTGAATTCCTGCTGGATGTTTTTCTAATTTTTTTACCTATCTGTTCTACTATCTGTTTGGTTTTAGATATACTGTCTCCAATATCACTAATTCTTTCCTCAGCCAGTTCAAATCTGCTGTTATATACTTCCAGTGTCTTTTTTTCTTGCATTGTGTCTTTCATCACCATCATACCATTATTTTTTTATGTATGCTTACAATTTTTTCAGTATCTTCTATTAGTGTCTTCTTAATATCCTTAATCTCTTCCTTCACTTCATTAAGTTGGTCCAGGATATTTGTTTGGACAACTATGTTTAGTTATCCAATGTTCTGCATTTCTTCCTGGTTTTTGGTTTGTTCATTGGACTGGGCCATGTCTTCTTGTTTCTTAGTAAGTTTTTATATATATATATATTTTGCTGTCTGATCATCTTTTTATCTTCATTGGTTTATTCAATTGATTAGCTTCTCTCTTTATTCAATGGTTTTATTTAATTGTCGTGTGTGTGTGTGTGTGTTGTTTCCTCTTTGATACTTTGTTCTTCTTATTCTATTTTCTTGCTGTTGTCTTTGTTTCCTTGAAGGAAAGAATTAGAGTCAGAGAAATTGAAAAAGGTAAGAAAAGTAAAAGGATAATAGCAATAATAGCAGTAATCATTAGAAGTGGAACCGTATAAGAACTTGAAAATGAATATTTAACTCATGTAATCATTGTAAAGTAATAGGACTAAAAAACTGGAATACCAATTATGAAATGGGAAAATGAATAGAGAATATACAGAATGAATGAAAAGGCCAGAAGGATGAGGAGAGAGGGAATAAGAAAAGAAAAGACAAAAGAAGTTAATTTAAAAAGAAAACAAGATAGATGAGATAGAAACAAAAAACAGAAAAATTTCTGAGTAAACAAAGAGAGGTGGAATGTAAGAACAACAGCAGAAAATGGAAGATAGAAAGATGAAGGAAGGAAAAGAGATAGTGTTGGTAGAAAAAATTGGTATACACAAAAAAGGGGAAATCAAGGAAAAGGAAACACAGCAACCAAGAATCAAGCCAGCAACACCTTGACAAATTTATCTCTTTCCAGCTCCTCCAGATCAATGCCCTTTAGACTTCTACTCTGTGGGTTCCCAAAATAGCTCACTCAGATATGATATTGTCCCCATTCAGCCATTTTTTGTGAGAGAGATCTGTCTATGTTCTTTTGTAAGAAAAAAAAAATAAGATGACAGAAAAGTAAAGAGATAGGAAGGCAAAAAGAATAATAGTAATGAAGATAGTAAAATGTAAGAGAGCAACCATACAAGACCTAGGAAATTGAAAAATTAACATAAGTTAAAAGCACTGAGGAATAAGTTTAGGAAAGTGGAATAGAAACAATGAAACAAGAATCAGAATAGAGAAAATATATAGAGAACATTATAAAGCAGAATGGTGAGAAGAGGGGAAAAGAAAAGAGAAAAGAGACATAGGAAAAAGTCAACAAGAGAAAGTAAACAGAAAAAAAAGTAGAGAGGGAGAAACACAAAGAAGAAAAAATGGACACCAGATAAAAGAGGTGGTAAGAAAGCACAACAGAAAACAATAGATATAAAAATGAAGGGTTGAAAAGAAATAACATATGTAGAAAAGATCAGTAACCAAAGGAAAAATGAGAATAAAAGAAAAGTAAACAAGCAGAGAAACAAAAGAAGCAAATACAAAACTAGCAAGAAAGAAGACAGCAGCAGTGGGAGAAAAAACAAAAACAACAACAACAAAAAAACGCGGATAAGGAAGACTTCTTTCTTAGAGCTCTAAGGATCTTCTCAGGTTGTTGGTGTTCCTCAATTACTCATCCTGAAGCCTGCCCTCTGCAGGTTTTGAACTGGGTTTTAGTGAGTAAAGTAAGGGAAATAAAATAAAAGGATCCTTTTTTCTTTGAAAAAATGAGAGATCTGAGAAAAGCAATACAGAAAAAATGTCTATATGTTCCCTGTCATAAAGTTTAGCTGGATGCCTGATAACCTGGTGAATCACTTTTCAAGGAAGTGCCAGAAATTGAACCAGGAACCTCATATATGCTAGTAAGGAATTCTTCCTCTGAGCTTTTCTGCCTCCTTGGAATAATTAGCCTTTCAGAAGGCTATCCATCCTCTTTCCCTTGTACAGTTGGATCCTCTGGAGTTTGGATCCTCTGCAGTAAGCTGGAGTGGTGCCGATTGCCTTCTTTCTCTGCCTCCTCACTGATATAATTCCTCCCTTTACCTAGGTGGCTGGGCATGACTTCTTGCCTGAGGCAATCCCTCTCCCCTATTCCTGTCAAGTTGGGGTCCCTTCTGATATTCAAGGAAGTCTCAGCTGGCTAAACTCGCTGCAAGGAAGTCACTCTCCACACTCCCAGACCCCTCTTCCTCACAGGGAATTGGCCATCACACTCCTGTTTGGAGCAGGGAGCTCAGGTCTCCACCTAGTCTGTCCACCATGATGTCCAAGTATATATGACCCTTCCAGCC
The DNA here is from genome assembly GCA_029593785.1 of Cabassous unicinctus. Taxonomy (NCBI): domain Eukaryota; kingdom Metazoa; phylum Chordata; class Mammalia; order Cingulata; family Chlamyphoridae; genus Cabassous; species Cabassous unicinctus. Next base: position 13,785 of record JAQZBX010034462.1, on the reverse strand, counting down.
ACCAAGGTAAGCAACCTATGATTATTCCTGTCTTCCCTATCTGTCCAGTACACTCCTAGATGGCTCAGAGCACCTTCTCTTGGAGGTACACATCTGCTGTACTCTCAATTAGATACAATTCACCAGGAGTTTTACCCTCACTTAATACATCAAGGGTAGGTTAGGGGAGAACTTCCCAGCAGCTGGGAGGTTTAATAATTCATGATTACTTGTTTTGGTTTCTTCATGTCTCTGACTCTCACTCTTCTGATAGTTGGTAGGCAGAGTCCTGGTTTGCTATGCCCCAAAGCAGGTCCCTATGGCAGCCTCTGGCTTTTCCTTTTTAATTTTAGTGAGAGCTGAGCCTTATCCACCTAACCCATTGGTCATGTTCCCACAATCCTCTCAAAGCTTTTTTATTCTTTGTGATAAATCCTGTTTAAAAATGTCACAAAAGAAGAATCAGTATTCTAATTAGATTTACTACATCAAGATATGTTTCAATTCGAAGTACTAGACTTCATTGAACACTAAAACTCTGAAGCAATTATTTTTTATATTAAAAATACGTGGATTTAACATATAAAATTCAAAGTACAGGATAGAAATTTTTATTTACTTTTTAAATTAAACTGAATTTTTGAAAGACTATTGCAGGTGTTTAAAAGGAAGAAATAATGTTTTATATAATACTGTAAGTTGTTGTCATATTCTGGAAAATTTAATAGTTCTAGAGTTAAGATAACTCCTCTCTTTGTCTAAGGAAGAAGAAAGGTCTTCACTATTATGGACAGAAGCTCTGGCATTACATCATGCTTCTTTTAAGAATTACATTTGGTAGTTAAAATGACAGAAATCAATTAGTTGTCAGTTTCATGATAGATTTAGTGTAGTACTCATCACTCTGGGTAGATTGAGATGTTCTTTCACAACAGATGAATGATCCGTAACACTGTTAGATACTGACTTTTATAACTGCTTTAACCATTTTTATTTTTGTACAGTTTTATTGACCTAAGTTATTTTGCTGTCCTGTTTTTGTAAATCAAATGAAATTATCAAAGAGGATTCTGACAGAAGGTATTTTGTACATATGCAACTATGCTGTCCAAATAAAAATAATAAATGGTGAAAAATTTAATTCCAAAAATTTTAACTTTAAATAGCTATACCTCAAAACATTTCAAGCCTGTGGGTACATTCCAAAATTCCTCTATACCTTTGTAGCAAATGATATACTGTTTTAGTTTTTAAACAATCAAAATGTGAAGAATGTCCCACCTAACCCCATTTAACTGAGTCAATGTATTTCAGACTGAGATATTTAGATTGATGTTTCAAGTCACTTTCTGGTTTGGGTTTTTACAAGTAAGCATGTCATGTTCATTATCCTTTGATTTATTTGCAACCTGCCATTTATTGGCACAAACTATTCACCCCACAAGTCATCATTAAAGGAATTTAGCAAATAATGAATTTACTTATTGGAATAATGTGATTGGTATGTCTGACATCCTAATGAAATTCTAAGGCAAATAACACAAACCCAAGAGGGCAGTTACTTAATAGGACACATGTTCAACTTAATGTAAAATGTTCACAAACAGCACATAGGAAGATCTGGATTTTATGTTTTCCATAAAGCATTAATTGCCAGTACCTGTACTGACATGAAGATAGTTTACATATTTATTAAAGAATATGACATTTAGTTAACAGCCAACTGATCATTGAATAAAATCATCCACTGAAAGTAAACCTTGAGGATACTGCTTTCCCCAGGCTTGTCATCAAAGGCATTCCTATCTGAGATTAATAACCCATTCTTAGGTAATATCTCAATATTTCCTTCTGTGTCTTCCCTACAGTAACTGAGAACACAGCACCATGCTTATATCTACTTTCTCACCAACTTAAACATAAGTTTTCATGGTCCTTTAAACTAGACAATCTCATTCACATAAAGATTTTTTTATTTTCATTTTTTTACTGTTTAAATTTATTGAAATATATCATTCATACATGAATATACATAAACAGTAAGTGTATAGTAATAATTGTGAACTTACAAAACAAACATACATAACATCATACAGGACTCTCATACCTCACCTTACCACCAATACCTCGCAGTGTTGTGAAACAGTTTTTAACCAATAATTAAAGAGCATCCTCAAAATATTATTACTAACCAAAGTAATTTCCCCCAACCCACTCCATTATCATTACCATTTCTTATTATATTATTCATACATGAACACACACAAACAAGTGTATAGTAAAAGCTGCAAACTCAAAAAGCAACCATTCATAATATCATACAGGGGTCCCACACATCAACTCCCATCAACACCTTGCATTGTAGTGAGACACCTGCCACAAATCATGAAAGAATATTGTCAAAATCTCACCACCATCCACAGTCCCCATCTCACACCTGGTGCATCCCTCCCCCAACCCACCCTACCATCACTTTTCAAATATACTCCCATGACAGAACTTATAAACTCACAAAACAATCATGCACATGTTCAGAACTCCCAAACAATACCCTTCCATGAACACACCACACCCTGGTGGAACATTTGTTACAGAATATAAGATAATATCATTTGATTATTACCAGATTCACAACATACATTTGACTTCTTTTTACCATACTACCCCATTGTCAATGCAGCACATTGGCATAGATGCAAGAATATTACATTATCACTGTTAACCACACTCCATAGGTGACTCTAGTTGTATCTCTCCCATGCATATCCACGTTCCCAACACCCTCCAATACTGATGCACATCTGCTCTAGCTCACAAAGGAGACTCTTGCATCTGTACCATCAACCAGTATTCTCATCCATCTCTGGGTTTATTGTGCCATTCAGTCCCTAGCTTATTCTCCAGCTTTCTGTCAATTGGCATCTACATCCCTAAACTACCAATTCCAGCCACATCCCCATGTATAAACCAGCTATTACTCATTATAAAGTGTCACCATCAACCCCATACCTTTCCACACCTACACAGTAAAGCCAATTAAAACTTCTACATACATTAAATATCAGTAGTCCATCTCAGTCCTCCTCTTATGTCCTTTAAGTATCCACCACCTACCACCAGGTCTTGATGATATTTTCCCACATTTTCTTCTAGAAGTTTTTTGATTCTTGCTTCTATATTTAGGTGTTTGATTCATTTTTAGTTAATTTTTTATAGGGTGTGAGATAGGAGTCCTCTTTCTTTCTTTTGCTATGGATATCCAATTTTCTCAGCAACATTTGTTGAATGGACTGTTCTGCCCAAGTTGGGTGGGTTTGGCAGGCTAGTCAAAAATCGCTTGACCATAGATGTGAGGGTCTGTTTTTTAACCATCAGTTTGGTTCCATTGGTCTATGTGTCTGTCTTTTTGCCAGTACCATGTTGTTTTTTATTACTGTGGCTAAGTAATATCACTTAAAGTCTGGAAATGAGAGTCTTCTAACTTCACTTTTACGTTTTAAGATGTTTCTGTCTATTCAGGACTCCTCACACTTCCAAATAAATTTGATAATCATGTTTTCCATTTATTTAAAAAATGCTGGTGGAATTTTTATTGAGATTGCATTGATCTGTATATTAATTTGAGTAGAATTGACATCTTAACGATACTTAGGCTTTCAATCCATGAGCATGGATTATTCTTCTAATTATTTAGGTCATTTTTTAAAATTTCTTTTAACAATAATTTGTACATTTCTGAATACAAGTGCTTTAAATCTTTGGTTAACTATAGGCCTGAATATTTGTGTTTAATCTGTCATATTTTATGTTCACCACTCTTTTGATGCTTTTAGTTACTTTTATTGATATAATCTTCATTTCTTGATTCTTTTCCAGGGCCCTCTCTCCTTTCTTTACTTTTCAGGCTGTAGCACACCCCTTAGTATTTCCTGCAAAGCAGGTTTCTTGGTTACAAACTCTGTCAGTTTCTGTTTATCTGTGAATATTCTAAACTCTCCCTCATTTTTGAAAGACAATCTTGCTAGATATAAGTTTCTTGGCTGGAAGATTTTCTCTTGAACTGTCTTAAATGTATCATAACACTGTTTTCTTGCCTCCATGGTTTCTGGTGAGAAATCCACACTTAATCTTATTGGATATCTCTTATATATTGTGCATTGCTTTTCTCTTGCTACTCTCAGAATTCTCTTTGACTTTGGCATTTGGAATTCTGATTATATGTGTCTTGGAGTTGGTCTATTAGGATTTTTTTGGATGGGAGTACGTTGTGCTTCCTGGACATGGATATCTATATCCTGCAATAAGGTTGGGGAATTTTCTACCATTATTTCTTCAAATATTCCTTCTGCTCCTTTTCCCCTCTCTTCTCCTGGGACACCCATGACACATATGTTTATACAACTCTTGCTGTCCTTTAGTTCCCTGAGACCTTGCTCAAGTTTTTCCAATCTTGTCTTCATCTGTACTTTTATATGTTCACTTTCAGAGGCCATTTCTTCAAGCTTACCAATCTTTCTTCTGCTTCTCAAATCTGCTATTATATGATTCCAGTGAATTTTTTATTTCATTTATTGCATCTTTTATTCCCATAATTTCTGCAATTTTTCTGTGTATACTTTCAAATTCTTCATTGTGCTAATCCAATGTTTTCTTAATATCCTTAATTTCTTTAATGATCCATTGATTTTATTAAGGAGATTTGTTTGAATATCTATGATTAATTGTCTCAACCCCTTTGTGTCATCTGGAGTCTTATTTTGTTCCTTTAACTGGCCTGCATCTACCTCTTTCTTGGTGTGGATTGTAATTTTTTGTTGGTGTCTTTGCATCTGGCTTACTAGAGTATTTATTCTGGGTGCAGTTTCCCTCTTTAGTTTATGGCTTCCTACCTTTCTCCCTTGCTGGTTGTGTAATAGGATCCAAGGGTGTAGTCGGTGTTATAAGCAGTGAAGGATGAAGCTGCCCACATTGCCTGGGGTTTAGGTTAAAACAGCAATCTGATCTAGATAAAACAAGCCAGTCTGTACCAGCACTGTGATTTTCAGTTAGCCCCACTTACCCTCATGTCAGGTGCAGAGTTAAGATGGCGGCTATTGGTGTCTTTCTGACTTGGACAGGTTCAAACTTTAGATCTTCGTATGATTATACTTTAACATGCTGCATTTATTGTCATTAGCTGAAGTTGGTGCCTAACTGTCTCTTCTCTGTTTTGCAAAGTTGAGCTTTTAGGTCCAGCCATGGAACAGTTCGTGAGGTGGCTTGTGCCTCCAGTGGAGGATGGGCTCTGGCTTCCATGGTGTGGTATGCTCTACTTATGAATCTTCTCTGCATATGGGCAGTCTCCTCTTTCCATTCCCTCAAGGATGCTGCAGGATGAACTTCTTGTCTCCTGGAGCCCCCAACAAGCGCTCTAGATAGCTCTGGGTGAACACCAACTGCCATGTAGCAGGAGCTGATTCTCAGAGCTCATTACTCTGCTGCTATATTGTGGGTTGTCTCCCATAATGAATATATCAACTGGAAACAATACAGCAAAACCTCCTATCATTCTGAGAGGTTTACAAAACCTAGAATCATTTGACACTAGATTTATAGTACCATAGGCAATCTTAGTATCAATTATTCTATTGCTTAAACAGAAAGTGAAAGTAATTAAACAATTTTCTGTCCCAGATATTGAGGGAACTATAACCATTATTCTCAGAACTGCTTTGCAATAAGAACTGTGTGTATCTCCATGACCCCATTGCCCAGCACAGTACCTGACATATAGTTAAGGCTATATGGTTATTATTTGGATGAATCCATAAGTGAATGACTGAAGCCAAGATATCCCTCTTCACCTAGATTAAGGTTTCTCATGGTGTAGCAGTTTGGCAATTTGATGAAGTTATGAATTCCAAAAATAGATATTGGATTATGCTTGTAAAGTGGTCCATTAATCTGGGCATGATTAAGTTATGATTAGGGCATTGACTGGGCCACATCTGTAGGGTGTTTAGCACCACCCCTTGGTGGGTGTGGTCTCAAAGATAAAAGACATGGCAAAGGACAGTGTTGGAGCAGTTTTGAGTTGGAGTTATGATGCAGAATCTTGAGCTGGAGCCCCAGAAAGTAGCACACAGAGAAGCTTGGTCATGAGTAAAAAGGCCCTGGGAAGAGAAGCAAGACATTTGCCTGATAGTCAACAGCTGGCCTTGTGGCACAAAGCAAGCCATACCACAGAGAGAAGCAAGCCCTGGGGAGAGAGGAAGCCAAGAAGCCTGAACCCTGGCAAACTTCGGCAGCTGTTTTGCTCCAACACGTGGCAATGGACTTGGGTGAGGGAAGAAATTATTCTCTATGGCCTGGTTACTGTGGACTTCGACCCCTAATAAATACCCTTTATAAAAAACAACTGTTTTCTGGTATTTTGCATCAGCACCCCTTTGGCTGACTAATACACATGGTAAAGAGAACTAAACTTCTAATACTGTAGCAAGATGGCTGTGAAAACTATCACTTCCTTAAATCAACATCATAAAAAGCAATCATAATTTTTTTTTACTATTCTAACTATATGCAAAATAATATGCTAGATGCTTGATATTACTCCAGATAAGCTAGTCTATATTGTAGAGGAAGATAAACCACTGTATTGCTTTCCTATGGCTACTGTAACAAATTATCAGAATTTGGTGTCTTAACAGAAATTTATTCTTGCACAGACTGGAGGTCAAAAGTCTGAAATCCATATTGCTGTGATAAAATGAATACATCGCATGGCTGCTATCCCTCAGAAGTTCTAGAGAATCATTCCATTCCTTGCCTCTTGGAGCTTCTGGTGGCTGCTGAAAATTTTTGATCCATGGCTACATGAGTCCACACCCTGCTTTTATGTTCATGTGGTCTCCTCCTCTGTGCTATAATATCCCTCTTCCCCTTTCTTATAAGGACCCTTGTGAAGGTATTTAGGGCCACCTGGGTAATCCAGAAGTATTTCTTCCTCATAAACTCTTAACTTAATCACACCTGTAAAGGCACATTTTAAAAATAAAGTAACATTTCAAGTTCCAGAAATTAGGATTTATCTTTGGAGAGGCCATTATTTTGCCTAACACAACCCCAAATCTCACTGGCTTCACACTTCCAACATGAATGAATGCCTTTCAGCTTTCTTCCTTCTTGTAGTATACCATCTGGAACAATTGGCCATTAAAGTCACAGTAGCAAGGCAAGAAGAGAAAAGGAAAAGGGTTTCAGCCTCTTAATGATGTTAGCTTCAAATAAAGTCTCATCAATTCTGCTCACTGTCCATTGGCAAAAGTAGTCCCACAGACCAAACCTAACTTCAAGGAAGCCTGGGAAATGTAACAGACAAATGGATATTTGTGAACCCTAATAGTAATTGTGAAGTGCTGTGTGAGATCCTTAAATGATAAAGAATCTTTGCTATGGGAGATACCATTCTGTCACACAGCATCCTTCTCTATGTCCTACATTACAACATCTCATACCTTTCTAAAACTGCTCCTCCCACTCCATGTGGTTCCAGCTCCAAAGAGAGAACAGAACATTACCCAGTTTGTCCTGTCATAGTCTTTGCATGGAATTCTATAAATAGATATTGAATAAAAGGATCTCTTCTTCCTTTGCAAAGCTGAGATGATAAATGTTTGAAGCTATATGTAGCCATGTCACTTGCTCTTTATCTACCCCTTCTGCTTAGCATACATCAGCCACCATAGGGAGGAAACGATCTGAAATAAGAAAGAATAAAATGAACAAAGAATAAAAAATTGAAGAGAGATGGAAAGCAAGAACAAGCCTTGGCAGCTATGGATAAGAGATTTCAAAGTGAATCAGGTGGTCATTCCAGAAGTTACAATTATGCACATCTCAGCAGGATCTCATTGACTGTCAGAGTAAACAGTGCCTCAAAAAGTGGGATTCCTGAGGGCTCTAGAGATACCTAGAAGTAAGTCAGACAATCTCAGGAATTTGACACTTTATCAGTGGGCCTTTGGAATTTATGCTTCTCAGTGTAATAGAATTAGGCTTATTTATAATATACATGGCTCTTCTTTCCCTTTTATTTGAATCTATAGTTAGCACTATAGTTATTAAATATATGTCCCTAAGACTTATATGTTTGGTCTGTTCATGTACTGGTTAAGCCATGAATCTCAGCAGAGTTGCAACACCTACTCTCTGGTTCATTGCACTCACCCAGGACAACTAACAAAGAAATGTTGATGGTCAATGACCATCCCAAGGAACAGAGAGTGTCTGCAACTGCAAACAAGATATTTCTATCCATCTGCCCCATGGGATCTAAGCTCCCTCTCAATTAGAAACAGAGTGGGCATCATCATCTCCAAATCCTCAATATGAGATAATGTACAATGGACTAAATTAGATTCATTATTATTCTATTATACACTTATTATTTTAGTAATGGAAGAATGTTTATCATTGACATAAAAGCAGTGGCTACCACGGGTTCTGAGGGGAGAGAGGGAAGAACAGGTGCAACATGGGGGCATTTTCAGGACATTGTAATTATCCTGCATGACACTGCAATGACAGATACAGGCCATTTTACATTTGCCTTAATCTTTAAACTGTGTGGGGCAGAGTGTATAGCTTTAATGTAAACTGCAGTCCATGCTTAGCAGCAATGTTTCAATATGTTTTCATCTATTGTATCAACTTTCCCACACTAATGAAAGATCTTGTTAATGTGGGCATGTGTGTGGGGGGGAAGGGATTGGGGCATCTGGGTATCCCCTATATTTTTTATGTCATCTAAAGCTTCTTTAAATATAAAATAAATAAAATAAAATAAAAAGTAAAATAAAATAAAATAATAAAATAAAATAAAAATTTAATTTAATTTAATTTAAAAATAAAATAAAATAATAAAATAATAAAATAAAATGTAAATGAACAGAAAAATATAGTGAAGAGTTGAGGGAAAATTTTTATATAAATTGGCAAAATAATTCTCTGTCTTGGCATTTCATCTGAGATTGCATGATATAAATGATGAAGTCAGGTGAGGTAATAGAGGGCAAGTGAGAGGGTCTGGCAGGCACTTTGACATATGGAGAGCCAGTGGGACTGGCACAGGAGGGAGGGGGAAGGTGAAGCAACATTAAAAGGGGGTGGAGATAGATCATGTAGGACCTTGAAGACCTTGTAAGGAGTGTGATGAGAAACAATTGCACATTCTGTGCTTTGGAAAAAGATATAGGGAATAAAAGAGAGTTCAATAGGCAGCAGTTTGCTGATCTTCAAACTTTCCCTTAACTCTGAAGTTCATGAATCCCTCTTCCCCACTTTTCACTAGGAATCTAGTACCTCAAAGTTTCACTAAACTGTCAAATAAAATGTATGGGAAGATATAAAAAGGTGTTTGCTTCCTGACCTGAGTTGCTTCCAAAGGCAGGACAGACAATCTCAGAAATCCAGCACCCTGTCAGTGAGCCTTACCTTAGAATATTTGCTGTCCAATGTAACAGAGTTACACTCATTTATACTTTCCCTACACATGACACTTCGGCCCCTTTTATTTGAACCTATATTTAGCAAAATATTCATTAAATATATGTTACAGAGACTTAAATCTTCAGTCTGTTCATAGGAGAGCTGATCCCTGAATCTCAGCAATGTTGCAACACCTACTATCCAGCTCATTGGCTTAACCCAGGACAGCTAACAAAAGGATGATGATGGACAATACACATCCAAAAAATAGAAAATATCTATAACTGCAAGCAAGGCAGTTACTTCCATCTGCCTTGTGGGATCTAAGTTCCCTCTCAATTGGAAACATGTTGGCCATCACCATCCCAAAATCCTCAAGATTGAGTAATGAACAAAATAAGGGGAGATGCAAGTGTGGTCTAAAGTAGATTTATTATTATTCTGGCAATGGAAGAGAGGAGGGAGTGGGAAGAATTGGTGTAAAATGAGGCATTTTAGGGACATTGCAATAGTCTTGAATGATATTGCAATGATGGATACAAGCCATTATACATTCTATCAATACATATAAAATTGTGCAGTGCAAAGTGAAACTATGATTTAAATGATAGACCATGGTTAGTAGCAATGCTTTGATATGCTTTCATCAATTGTAACAAATGTACCATACTAATGAAAGATATTGTTAAAGGGAAAAAGTGGGGGATTGTGAAGGGCTGGGGTATGTGGGAATCCCCTGTTATTTTCAATGTAAAAATTATGTATTCAAAAACTTATTTTAAAAAGAATCATGGACTTACACTACACAGAGAACCCTATGTTAAATTACAGACTTAAATTAATTGTACAATTATTTAAAGGTTCTATCATCAATTCTAACAAATGTTCTCTACAAATGCAAAGTGTTGATGGTTGTGGGGTATCTGGGAATCTTATATTTTATGCATGATTGTTTTGAAAACCAGAAATTTCATGTATAAATATATAATTAAAACAAATAAAAATAAAAATTATAGCATCAGCCCCTGTTGCCCTAACTGTTTACTCCACTACCCCTCACAAGCATACTCTGGAGCCAGCATGGCTCTTATTGTTGGTCCATGGCCCTGTTCTAGAGGGAGAAGAGTAAACCCTATGCACATACTAGAGTGACTGTTTATCAGTGACAATCTAACCGGTATTATCCTAATGACTGAATCAGAACATTTATCTCAAGCTTACCTTTCTAGAATGTCTTGAAGGTGGAGACAACTAAAGTGTGGGACACAAAGTTGAATTAGCCTGGGATAAAAGGACTACCTGCATTAAATCATACAATAAAACATTCATGGGGCATGTGAAAATCTATTTCAATGGGTGTAGTGACATTTGAATTCCTGTAAAATGTAAACAGTGGGAATCTTAAAACCAGGAACAAGTTTAAGCTCTTAAAGAAGCACTCTCCAAGTCTTCATGCAGGCTCAGATAAGAAAGAGAGAACACTGCACTTTTCATTTACCTCATGATGATCTTCTTTATGGGACTAGGCTCTGTAGGAGACCACCAGCTAAAACAGGGCCAATTTACAGAGACTATAATAGTTATTTTCTACAATGTTTGGTTCTTTCAGTTAACTCCAGGCATGAAAGTAAATCTCAGTTACATCAGTAGTTGGGTACAAATTTAAAGAAGATACAGTCTGGGGACTAAATCACAGCTTTAACACATTAAAATATAAAAATATACAGTGTACAACAAAAGATTTCAAGAAAAAAGAGCAAGAAATGATGGCCCATCCAAAGTGACAAGATAAAAATCAAGTAACCAACAATAACAATAAAGGGGAAGAAAACTTAGATTTATTAGACAAAGACTTTTATAAAAGTGAATATCAGTATGTTCATGCCAATAAAGAGGAACACAGTAAAGGATATGAGAAAAACAATGAATGAACAATGTGGGGATATCTTGAGATTCTGAAGAGAAACCAAACAGAAATACTGGAATTGAAGTAGACCATACTAACTGAAGTTAAAAATTTTCCAGAGGTTTCCAATAACAGATTTGAGATAACAGAAGAAAATTCAATGATCTCAAGGACAAGACAATTTAAATCATTCAGACTAGGTAGCAGAGAGAAAAAAGAATAAAAAAGGAACAATGCATGGAGACTTGTGGGTCACCTTTGAGGGTACAGACATATACATTATAAGAGACCAAGCGCAAGAAGATGGAAAGGGACAGAAGGAATATTCCAAGAAATTATAACATAAACTTCCCAAATCCAATAAAAGATATGCTTATGCACATGAAAAATTCCTAACAAACCCCACAAAGGGTAAACACGAAAAGGACAAACCACACCCAGACACATAGTAGTCAAACGGTTCAGTGCCAAGACAGAGATTTCTGAAAGATGTTAGAGAAAAGTAACCCAATATATACATGTGAGTACCAGTAAGACTGAGTGTCAATTTCTCATCAGAAAACATGGAGGTGAGAATGACATGGGGAGAAATTTAAAGTACTGGCAGAAACATGGCCAACCAAAAATTTTATACCCAACAAGAATTTCTTTCAAAAATAGGGAGAAATTAAGTTATTCCCAGATAACAAAAGCTGAGGGAGTTACTCACCACTAGACCTGCCTGAGAAGTAATGCTAAAGGGAGTTTTTCAAACTGAAAAAATGGACCCGAGGCAGTGGATAAAAGCAGCATAATGAAAAATGACCACTGCTAAAGGAATCCATATGGGTAAATATAAATTCCAGTGTTATAGTAGTATATTTTTGTTATGTAACTCACTTCTTGCTTCTAAATGTTTCTAAAGTACAATACACAAAAATAATGATAAATGAAGGTTTTGAACATATGATATATAAAGGAATATTATTTGTAAAAAGTACAACAGAAGGGTGGGGATATGGAGGCATACTGGAACAATGTACATTCATGCTATTGAGGTTAAATTGATATTAAATCAAACATGACTAAGACAGATATAAGATGTTAAATTGTAGCAACATCTTATACAAACAGTGGGTCAAGGAGGAAATCTCAAAAGAAATCAGTACCTACCTTGAAACAAATGGAAATGATAACACCACATATAAAAACCTATGGTTTGCAGCCAAAGCTGTACCAAGAGGGAAATTCATAGTCATAAAGGCATATATCAAAAAAGAAAAAAGAGCTAAAATTGACGACATAACTGCACACCTGGAGTAAATGGAAAAACAACAAAAAACTAACACCTAAGGAAGTAGAAAGAAAGAAAAAAATAAGATTAGAATAAAACTATATGAAATAGAAAATAAAAAATCACTAGAAAAAATAAACAAAACCAAAAGCTTGTTCTTTGAGAAGAACAATAAAAATGACAAAGCCTTAGCTAGACTAACAAAGAAAAAAAAAAGAGTAAAGATGTAAATTCACAAAATGAGAAACAAGGGAAAGTATATTACCACTAACCTCCTTTAAATAAAGAGTATCATAAGAAAATACTTTGAAAACTTATATGACAAAAAGAATGATAATTTAGAGGAAATGGAGAAATTCCTAGAAACACACAAGCAGCCTACACAGATGAAAGAAGAAATTGATGAGCTCAACAGACTAATCACAAGTAACGAGATTGATTTTGTTATCAAAATCCTCCCAACCAAAAAGAACTCATAGCCAGATGTCTTCACAGGTGAATTCTACCAAACATTTCAGAAAGAACTAACACTAATCTTGCTTAAGCTCTTCCAAAAAATAGAAGTGGAAGGAACATTGCCTAACTCATTCTATGATGCCAAATTTACCTTAATACCAAAGCCAAACAAAGATGCCACAAGAAAGGAAAATTATATACAAATTTCTCTAATGAACCTATGCTAAAATCCTTAACAAAATACTTGCCAATCGCATTCAACACCATATCAAATGAATTATACACCATGACCAATTTGGTTTCATCCCGGGAATGCAAGAATGGATCAACATAAGAAAATCAATCAATGTAATTCACCACATAAACAGATTGAAAGAAAAAAATCACATGATGATCTCTATAGATGCAGAAAAAGCATTTGGCAGAATTCAGTACTCTTCCCTGATAAAAACACTGCAAAAGATAGGAATAGAAGAAAACTTTATGAACATGATAAAGGGTATTTATGAAAAACCCACAGTTAACATCATCTTCAATGGTGAAATCCTAAAAGTTTTCTCCCTAAAATGGGGAGCAAGTCAAGTATGCCCACTATCACCACAGCTATTTATCATTGCCTTAGAAGTACTTGCTTGAGCACTGAGGAAAAGAAAAGACATAAAAGGCATCCAAATTGGCAAGGAAATCAGTACCATTTCTGTAC
>JAQZBX010034461.1:0-24982 GCA_029593785.1 Cabassous unicinctus | reverse complement strand
ATTGGTATGTATTGTGAAAAATCTTGATTTTTATGAACTATAAAAAAAAAAGAAAAAAAGAAAAACTATTAGTGCTAACACTTTTGTTGAAATTGAATTGTTTTATTTCCAGCTGCTGAACTCAGTTTAGCCATATTACTGTCAGAGATAGGTATCAGCCAGAAATTAAGGTATTTTGAAGAAATAGATAAGTTATTAAGGTAGTTTTCATCCAAAATTTGATGCTGTTGTTGCATTGCACAAACCATGGAGCGCTTTTGCATTGTAACTTTGTCTATTCCAAGAATAAATTATTTTTTGTGCCTTAAGCCAGAGATGGATATTATATTCATTCAGGTACACACATAGAGAAAACTTGTACATGATATTCCCCAATAGAGTAAATATGTAGAACAATTTTCCAACAAAACTCTATGCAGCACTTATCTCTATAATATCTTTTATTGGATGGATTTGAACCTTAGGTAATAGGAACAAAAATAGCTAGTAGAAAAGAGAAAGTTATGATATCTGATTTATCAAGGCAGAAAGTCTTCACATTCAAATTTGAATAGACAATTGTAGACCAATTGCCTATGACTTCAGATGTAGTCACACTGCAATTCTAAGAGAAAGACTCCCGGTAAAAAATAAGGACCCAGATTAAGACCAGACAGATGACCTGCCGATCTCAGTGATGTCATTTTTACGTTTGAAAGAATAGTAGTAAAACAAATTACTCCTGCCACACATGAACCTCATCATTATATATTTCATGCATAATGATATTCTAGAGTTATTAAAGATTTGATTCCAAAAAGGAGATCACTTTTTCTCAATGTGTCCAATTTATTTAACAATCACCAAATATCCATATGCACCAAACATATTTTCAGACCTCTTGTGTATAAGAAGGGCCATGTGACTAGTTCACAGAAGTGATGTGTGTCACACTCAGGCTGAGAGATTTAGGAGGCAGTAAGCTTCCTTTATCCTTACTATAGCAATCCTAGAAAAATGCATGAACATGGTAATACTAAAAGGAAGGCACCTGGATTACTGATTACTACATGAAGACTTAACCCTCAGTGGATTGTTACTGAATGAAAATAAAATTGTACCTCTTAAAACACTGAGATTTCAAGAATCATTGTTTATCAAAGCAAAACACAGTTTTTTCTGACTAATGAATTGATTATCTTTATCTTCACAAAGATTTATAAGTTAAGAGAAGAGATCAGCATAATTTTTGCTAAACTAGATTCTCAAATAGTTTAGAACAGATAAATAGCAATCCTTACAATTCAAGTCAAATTTAACCTCTTTCTTCTTCTGTGTAATACTCTACACTAATTGAAGTGTTGTTGACACTGTCTTTTTTCCCCTTGCTTAAATGTAAGTCAATGCTGAAGAAAATTATACAATTGTATATTAGAGGGTGCCTACAAAAATTATAAACTCAAATATGATGTTACTTTTCAATACTTCTTTTTTAAAATAAAACTTTATTAATATATATAATCCAAACATGAACATACATAAGCAATAAGTGTATAGTAAAATTTGTGAATTTACAAAGGAAATATGCATATCAACATAGAAGTCTCCAATACATCTCCCTACGGCCAACACCTTTCCTTGTTGTGAAATAATTGTTACAAACTATGAAACAGTATCATCAAAATATTACTACTAACTCTAGCCCATATCTTAAATTTTGTGTATTTACCCCAACCCACCCATTTATTAACACACTATATTATTATTATGTATTTTTTTTGTTCAGGAGAAGACATTCTCATATTTGTCTTGTTAACCACAATACATCATCCAGTACTGGATTCACTGTTATACAGTCCCATACTTTGTACCCATACTTTGTACAATTCATTCAAAGTATACATTCAGTGGCTTTCACTTTCATCATAGAGTTGTGCTGTCATCACCTCAGTCATTTTTAGAGCATTTTCATTATTCCAAAAGGAAAAATCCCATACACCCTTATATTCCCCTATTGTTATCCCTTAGGATTGAAATAATATATTCTTCTCTTTACTGCAATATATTACATTATTACTGCTAACTACCATCTCTAATTTACATTAGCTGTAATTTTCCTGTGTATCACCATATTATTAGCACTAGATTAAAGAAGGGCATTCTTATATTTATATTATTAACAATAATTCTTAGGCAGAATAATATTGAGGGAATATTAGGCTTATCAGATATCTAATAGTATTATAGATAAATGCAATTATATGATGTGTTAAATGGCAAATTACTAAAGAGATAAAAGAAACACAATAGAATTCTGATATCAATCAAAAAACATTTGACTAACATCTGGAACAAGACAAGGATGTCCACTGTTACTACTCTTAATCAACTTTATATTAGAAATACTTGCCCAAGTACTTAGGCAATATATAAAAGGCATCCAAATTGGTAAGGAAGAAGTAAAACTTTCATTGTTTTCAAATGACATGATACAAAATTTAGAAAGTCCTGAAAATTCTACAACAATGTTTCTAGAGCTGATAAATGAGTTCAGTAAAGTGGCAGGCTATAAGATTAACACGCAAAAATCAGTAGTGTTTCTGTGCACAAATAATGAGAAATCTGAAGGGGAAATCAAGAAAAAAATTTCCATTTACAATGGAACTATAAGAATTGAATATCTAGAGAGAAACTTAACTGAGGGCATAAAGTAATTGTGCACAGAAAACTATGCAACACTTTGAAAGGTAATCAAAGAAGAACTAAATAAATGGAAGAATATTCCATGTTCATGGTTTGGAAGATTAAAAATCATTAAGTTGTCTATCCTACCCATTTGATTTGCAGATTTAATGCAATCTAAATAAAAGTTCCAAGAGCATTTTTTTTTTATTGAATTGGAAAAGACAATTATCAACTTTATATGGAAGGGTAAGGGACCCACAATACCTAAAAAAATCTTGAAAAAGAAATAAAATGGAGGAATCATGCTACCTGATTTTAAAGCATACTACAAAGCTACAGTGGTCAAAACTGCATGTTATTGGCACAAGGATAGACATATTGACCAATGGAACCAAATTGAGAGTTCAGATATAGACCTGCACATATACAGCCAATGATACTAAAAAAGGCCACCAAGCCCACTCAACTCAGACACAATAGTCTCTTCAACAAATGGTCCTTGGAGAACAGTATATCCACATTGAAAAGAATGAAAGGTAAACACCATCTCATGCCCCATATAAATATTTACAAAGACTTAGTATAAGAGCCAAAGCCCTAAAGCTCCTAGAAGATAATGAAGGGTAGCATCTAAGAGATCTTTAATTGGAAATGGTTTCACAAATTTTATACCCAAAGCATGAGCAAGAAAAGAAAGAAAGAGATGAATAGAATTTCCTCAAAGTGAAAAAAACATTTGTGCTTCAAAGGATTTTATCAAGAAAGTGAAAAAGCAGCCTACTCAATGGGAGAAAATATTTGGGAACCACTTATCAGAAAAAGGTCTAATATTCAGCATATATAAAGAAATATTACATCTCAAAAATAAAAAGACAAACAATCCATTTTAAAAATGGAAATGAAATTTACGTAGACATTTTTCCAAAGAGGAAATACAAATGGCTGTAAAAGTGCATGAAAACATTCTTAACATCACTAGCTAATAGAGAAATGCAAGTAAAAACAATGAGATAGCACTTTACACCTATTAGATTGACTACTATTGAAAAAACAGAGAACTGCATGTGTTGAAGAGGATGTGGAGGAATAGGAACACTCATCCTCTGCTGGTGGGAATGTAGAATGGTGCATCCACTGTCGAGGATGGTGTGGCAGTTCCTCAGGAAGCTAAGTATTGAATTGCCATATGATCCAGCAGTCCCACTACTATGAATATACAAAGAAGAATTGAAAGCAGGGACACAAACAGACATATGTACACCAATGTTCATCACAACATTATTTACAATTGCCAAAATTTGGAAACAATCTAAGTGTCTATCAAGAGATGAATGGATAAAGAAAATATGATATATTCAGATGATGGAGTATTACTCAGCTCTAAGAAGAATTGAAGTATTCACCCATGTGACAACATGGATGAATCTTGAAGACTTTATTCTGAGTGAAATAAGCCATTCACTAAAGGACAAATATTGAAATATTGTATTATCTCCTTGATATGAACTAAGGTTATTGAGCAGAATTACAGAGCTAGAGTATGGAAGATAACATACCAGGAGATAGAAAGGGAAAAGAAAGCAGTGAGCCAATGCTCAATCTAGGCAGAATCTATGATAAGTTGGATGAGGGTGATTTGGCAGTGGGTGGGGGTAATGGTGGTTGCAATGATGTGAGGGGGATTGATGGTGCTGGTGTGTGTGTGACTGAGGTTGGGGGGCTGTGTTGGGCTATCCATGGAGCAGAGGCTAAGGCTAGAAGAAGGAACAGGTGAACTCTGAGGAGGTTGAATGCTGTGGCTAAGAACACAATTGTGGGGAGTGTTCTTTTGGTAACTATGGCAGGGGAGGGTCAATGGTGCAGGGTGTTGGTGGTGGGTATATTTGTGGGGAAGGGTGCACCTGGCACATGCCTCTATGGAATATGAATGTTTTTATATTGTTTTAGGGTGTTATCTCAGTGAGTGGAGCCCCACACAATAACCAAAAAAATAGTAAACTCCCATACTTGGAAGTCCTGCTACATTCTCAATAAAGTGGCAAGAATCTCTAGAGTATATTGACAGTGCCTACTAAGAGAAAACAGACCAATATGCCAAGTCCTTGATATTAACATTTGTACTTATGAACCTTAAACTTGTAAAATTGAAAGTTAGCATCATCATAGCCATTGCCTAGAGTTACTTCCTGAAAATTTCCTTATTACTCAAACATGGCTTCTTTCTAAGTCAATCTCAGCAAGTAAATTGCCAGGGAGGAGCCTCCCAAAGGATTATTACCAAGCACCAACCAGCACTGCATTTGGGAAAGATCTTTACCAAAGGGGGGAGGAAGTTAAATAGAAAAAAGTTTTTACAGCTAAGAGATTTCAAAATGAGTTGGGAGGTAATTCCAGACATTACACTTATCCATGTCTTAGGTGGATATAACTAACTACCACAGTAAGCAAAGCCTCAAACAGGGATGATTCTGAGGGTGCTATAAACATCTGGACACTATAGGCAAGGCACACAACACTATGAAACCAGAACCCTGTCAGTGGGCCTTATCCTGGAATATATTATGACCTATTTCCCCTATGTAACAGACATAAACTCATTTATAATTTCTCTACATGTAATTCTTTGAACCTTTTACTCAAACCTATAATTAGCACTATACCAATTAATATGTCCCAGGGATTTAAATCTTTGTCTTGTTCCTATGCTGGTTGAGCTCTGAATCTCAACCAATTGCAGACAACACTTACTCTCCAGTTCGTTGGACTCACCCAGGACAACTAACCAAATGATGATGATGGACAACACTCACCCCCAAAAGAAAAAAAAAGTGTCTACTATTGCAAGCCAAACATTTCCTTCCATTTGATCCATAATATCTAAACCCCCTCTCATTCTGAAACAAAGTGGGTATCACCATCCCCAAATCCTCAAGATTGAGGAATAAACAAACATAAGAGGTGAATGGAACAATGGGCCAAAGTAGACTTATTATTATTGTAAGAACAGAAGAAATTGTAACATTGATACAAAGACAGTTGTTACCACAAGTTCTGAGAGGAGGGAGTAGGAAGAAAAAATTGAACTCAGAGCATTTTTAGGGCTTTGGAAATGTTCTGCATGATCTTGCAGTAATTGATACAGACAACTATGTATCTTTTTCAAAGTCTATGAAATTGTACAGTGCAAAGTGTAAACCATAATGTAAACTACAGACCTTGGTTACTAGCAATGCTTCAATATTTGTTCATCAACTGTAACAAATGTATCACACTAATTTAAGATGTTATTAATAGGGAAAACTGTGACAAGGGGAGGGTTTGGCTATATGGGAATCCCCTATACTTTTGATGTAAATTTTTTTTAATATAAAACTTTTTGAAAAATAAAGTTTGTTAGATGAAAAAAACACTTTTGAGAATTTTGTGTATTATAACCTTGTGATTTCAGAAATGATTAAAAGATCAAAATGAGCAACTTTAAAAAAAATCAATCATCAAGAATAACAATTGAAATTCACCTCTTTATTCATCTTGAAATAAATTCCAACTGGATCAAAAATTTTAAATATGAAATATGACAACAAGTTGTTTAATAATTAAATTTAAAAAAATGGGGAAGAATATTTTGGTAAATGTAAAGGCAGGAAATTATTTTTTAAAAAACTAAAACAGCAGCAAAAACAATACTAAATGATCTATGACAATATAAAAATTTCAACTATGGAAAATTTATACAACATAAAAATGTCAAAAATAACAAGATGTAAAAAATAACAATCATATATACAATCATAAAAGTAAAAGAACCTTAGCATATCATTAACTCATGAAAATCAGTATGGAAATATTTAGTAATGAAATAAATTAGGTAATAGCATCATTAGAAATTTAGATGAAGAAATACAAATAATTTTAAATATTAAAAGTGCTCAAACTCAATTATATTGAAAGAATTTCAATTAAGATATACAAAGGAAATATAATTTCCATAACTAGTAAGATTATCCTATACCATAAATTTTTATCATAAAGATGTTGAGAATGTGGACAATCATTTATTCTAACAGACTGTGGTGAGTAGGGTAGTTGGTACAACCTCATGGATGGGATGTTGGCAATAATTATGAACATCAACATTTTAAATGCACATACAGTTTGACCCCAAAATTTCATTTCTCAGGAATAATACTTGCACATATTCAAAAAGACCTGTAAATATAATGGTATGATTTGTCATAGATAAAACGGGAAACCACAAGTGGAAAATTGGATTCCTTAATTTTAGTTCATTTTAATGAAAGATTATTATACAGTAAAAATATTTCTGTGAATGAGATAGATCTATAAGGACTGGTATGGAAATATCATCAATATCTTAAGTAGTACAATGCAAAATAGTCAAAACTCAGACATAAATATGCATGCATACACACTGTTTTAGTTTGCCAAAGCTTCTGAGGCAAAGTACCAGAAATGGGTTGGCTCTTATAAAGGCGATTTGTATGTGTAAAAGCTTACATTTCCAGGCCTGTTAAATGTCCAAATCAAGGCACCATAAAGTTGCATTCTCATCAAAGGCAGCTACTGATGATCCTGTTGCCTGGCCATATAGTAAAGGAAGATTGCGGCCAATCTCTGCTGAGGTCTCTGTCTTTGTCTTCAGGCTTCTGGGTCCAAGTTAATGTGCTCTAAAGTCAAATTACTGTCTTCATGGTGGATGCTAGGCTTATTGACTATCTGATATATCTGTCCATTGCCTTCATTGGCTCTTTTCAACATGTTGGAAAATTTTATTTTCACTATGGATCTATTTATAAGGAATTCTGTGACTCAGGAGGGACAAAAGTCTTTCCATGGTTAGAAACATTTACCATAGACACAGATAATTCTATAACTACATAAAAAGATGCAGATAGCAATTTTCCAATAATTTTTTTTCTACTAAGTTCTCTTTTAGTAATTTTAGAAAAGAAATATTGCTATTCAGATTTTTGCCCATCATATTCTATGGTGTTGAAATGGCTAAAGTGATTGTTTTTAAAATTTTGAGAGGACTTTGTATTACTTATTTATATCATGCCTCAAGCCTAAGGAAATAACCACTGGAAAAGTTATGTCAGTACTTAAGAGGATATGATTTTCTCCCTGATAGGGCGAAAGATCATGGGGCATTTGATCCATTCACCCATCAAAATTTATCTTGAATTTTACATTTGGAGTGTGTCCAAGAAAATTTCTCACTTTATTAAATTTACTGGTGTTTTCCACAAAGTAGGAATAAATATCTATATGTAAAGATGCTGCTACAATAATCACATCATTAGAGTCAGAAACATGTAACAATGAGAAAAAAGAGACTCAGAAGCCCTTATGGCACTTTTGCCAATCTAAAATAAAATATCAGCCTAATCAGTTTGTACCAATGAAGGTGATGATTTATCATCTATTTATTTACTTTGCTATTGCAATTTTTTTTTCCATTTATTAAATCCTCAGTTTATTGTCCCTTGAATTCTGGTTAAATATGTTAGAAATTTCTTCTCCATTTTATACTTAATAATTATTTTTCAATTATTTATTATTTAGAAATTTCATTGGATGCTAATTTTGTGTCCAGGACTCTGTTATGAACTAGGAATAAATAATTAATAAAACAGGGAAAATGAGAGGAAAATGGTTCTTCTAGCATTGACTTTATAATCTTGTAATGGAATCAGATAACAAAGAAGGGAACTGATTAATAAAGTAATCATAGACTGTGTTAAGTGCTATTAATACTGCAAATAGAGCCTGGAAGAGAAAATAAGAGGAATAATTCTGTAGATGAAGTAAGCAGAGAAGGCTTTTTCTAAAGGTGATATTTAAGCTGTGATCTAAATTATGAGAAGTGCTGGTATATGTGGAAGGACCCAATTGTGGAGAAGTTGCTACGTGGTGCATCATGAGAACACAGTTTCAAGCAAAAGAGAGATTTTTAGCAAGCAAAAATTTTATTTCTTACACAGCACAAAGGGTCCAAAGAGATCAGGGGAAGAGATTCCACTATGGCTGAGTCCCCAGAGGCCAACTGCTCAGGTTAGGGTCTGCAAATCTGCAGGCTTCACTTCCTGTTGGAGATGAGGGACATGTGTCCTTCCCTAGTGTTGGTGTTTATACTTCTGAGAATGAGGGGGCCCTGCCAATGAGCAGAAAACATTCAGCAAGTAACCTTTTGTGCCCTAGCAAACAGCTGGGGCTGGTTGATATTTAATATCCCAAGGTTTAATGTCCACCTGATATTTATAATTGCATATCCTAAAGCATTTAATAGTTCCCTTTAGATAGATATTTGAGTTTTCTTCACTTTTTCATTATCATAAAAAATACTGTAAAATACAACTTGCTTGCATAATTTTTTCCCATTACTTTTTAATCTAGAATAGATTCCTTGGAGTAAGAAATATTAGACCTAGGGACATGAACAATTATGAAGTCCGTATTACGTAGTTGAGATTCATTTGCAAAATATTTTTAAAGCAAAATATGCTTACAAGTACTGAATAACATAGCTCTCATGCATCCTTGCTAATTTTCCAGAAAATATTCTACATTTTAAATTGTACTTTTTGATATATTAAGAAATAAAATGCATTCTCTGCCTACAGAAGCCCATACCCAATTTTGGTGTGTATTTTCACCTTTTCTCCCATTTCTCAGCAAGGTCTATTCTTTCCCCCATTTCCAAAATAAATTATTTTCACTGGCCTAAAAATAAAAAGAAATAAAATATTCTTGAGATCTCATTTTTCCCTTGAAATTATATTGTCATTAAATTTGCCTTTAAAAAAAATAAGTGTGAGTAGAATTCTTTCTGTTTTTTGTAAATGCTGATTTTTTAGAAATAGTTGTTGGTCAAATTTCTTGCAATTATTTTCAAGTGTGTTCCTTGTCTTTATATAGTTGAAGCTATATTTGTCATATGTTTTATACATTTTTGCTTAATAATCCCTTCCCCTTTTGGACATCAGATACATATTTATCTGATTGTTTTCTATTTTTAAACAGGTTTATGTTTTTTAATAAGGTTTCAATACATATATCTTTTTACTTTTTCTTATGACTTTTTTCCATTTTTGGTGATAATATGCAGAAAAGAATTAACACTGCTTTGACAAATACCTATTAACTTTTGAAAAACTTTTATTACTCCAAGTATGACAAGCATAAAATTCTTTTCAATATTCTTTAAATTGGTGTCTGTTTAAGAATTGACCATAATTGATCCTCACTCAGCTTATCTGTGTTCATCTTTTTAAATAGTATTTTAAAAATACCAATAAGCTTTTGAATTTATTTATCAAATTCAGTATTTTTCTATTTTTTTAATATATTTATTTCTGCATTCAAACTTTATCCTAATACAACTTTTAGGTTTTATTTAACTTCATTAGGTGAGTTCATTTATACTCCTCCTTATTTAGTTTATTCTCTTGAATAGTGTCTCTTGCAAAGAAGATGGCCTGTCCAATAAATTAGGGTGCTTTTGTTTCCTTACAGTATCTGTTTTCAGAACACACTCATGGAATATTTCATAATCTAACTCAAAATGAGTACCCTTAAAATATACGTATAACTGAAATTATGCAATAGTGAATTGAGGAGTTTCAAACAATTTGGGTGTATGTACATTCAGTCATGCTGTTTGTTTTTATTTTCCAGAGGATATTATTCCTCTAGAGATTTTTCATAAAGAATCTGTTTTTTCTCATGCAATTTGGTTTCAATGTAGCATGGGGTGACAAACCAGTCAGGCTGTATCATACTGCAGCCTCAAATATTTATTCATTTCTGGTAATTCTAAAATCACCACGTCATCCTTAATTTCACACTGAAATCGCTTGATGTTTCCTATTCACTCTGAAACAGGGTAAAATTAATTAGGATAATTAAATCTGCAGCTTATACTTATCAGCTTGTGTAATGAGAACAAAATGCTGAGCAGGAGGCACTGATATTTTAAGTCTCTGCTCCTCTGTACAAGCTTATTTTATTCCTTTTTTCTGTGGAAGAAAATATTATGGAAGTGATTGGAAAGGCTCCATTGATGTACAATTGGAAGAGATGTGCCTGGCATTACAACAGTCATAAAAACATACTCTGTGTGTGTGTGTGTGTGTGTGTGTGTGTGTGTGTGTGTGTACAGAAGAGGTCTATGCATGGAAATGTGACTAATAAAATGGCCCATCTTTTAAACTGGGATTTATTCACCTGGGCATTTCCATTAATCTAACATGAAACATAATCATGAAAGATATATCATCCGCTTGACCAAAATTTATCTATCACCATTGCAATCCCTGTGCTATTTGCAGATAATTTTTTTAACCAAGTGTCAAATTGGATTCATGAAGACATGAACAACATGACAGATTTCAATTTGCTCAGTCTAATAAAGAATTGAGACCTCCAGAAATTTTTGTTTCTTGTATTTACAGTTACCTACTTTCTCACCCTGGCAGACACCTACTCATTGTCATTACAATCACCTCCAGCCCAGCCCTGGGCTGCCCCATGTAATTACATTTTGTTTTTCTTATATTTCATAGATCTCTGTTCCTCATCTACCATTGGCTTTTGGTATTTGTTTCACTTAGAAAAAAACCATCACCTTCAGTGGGTGCATGACTAAGCTTCTTGCAGAATTTTTTGTGGGATTTGAGATCATCCTGCTCATGGTGATGGCCTATGACGACTATATGGTCATCTGCAGGGCCCTGTACTACATGATCACAATGAGCTGGTGGGTATGTGTCCTCTTGGTGGCCATGTCCTGGGCTGGAGGGTTTCTTCTTGCCCTGAATCAAATCATTTTCATTGTGTGGTTAACATTTTGTGTCCCCAATGTCTTTGAACATTTCATTTGAGATCTTTACCCTCTGCTGAAGCTCTCCTACATTGACACACACACATCCTTGGTCTCTGTTTTTTCAAGTGGGCTGCTGTGTATGCTCAGTTTTTCTATTCTCATCACCTCCTATGTGTTTATTCTTTGCTCCTCATAACTCACAGTGATGAAGGACAATAAAAGGCTCTTTCCATCTGTGCCTCCCATATTACTGTAGTCATCTTACCCTTTGTGCCCTGTATATTTATATTCATGACCCATGTGCATATTCCCCATTGATAAAGTGGTGGCTCTATATTATACCACAGTAACACCCATGTTAAACACTTTAGTCTTACTCTAAGCAATGCAGAGATGAAAAATGTCATAGTAAAACTCTGGAGACAAAAGGTGACCTTGGCTAACAATTAATGGGTATGAACAAGATGAAAGAAAATTTTTTCATATCTACAAGTGTGGCTAATACAAATAATAGTCTTGCAATCAGAATGTGTAGGTTTAAGTATATTATATCCTTTTGCTATCTAGAATATTTAATATTTCCTCTTTCTTAAATATTATTACTTGATGAAATAATGACTAATAGGAGATTCCAAATAGAAACTCCCTTGCATTTAAAAATTATTTGTAAAAGAGACATTCTAATTGACATACAATTGTCATAATGTTTGAAAAAATCCATGGTTTATTCATCAGTGGAACAATGCTTTCCAAGCATCTATATATATATTTTTAAAGAAATAGACAAAGTACTTAAATATTTAAACACAAAGGTTGATGGATAAACTATTTTCTTGAAAATTCATGGCTATAATGCCAACTGCTAAAGTCATGATGGACTTATTTTTTAGAGAGATGTGAATAAACCATAAATGAATGGATATGGAGATGAAAGAAAGTCCTAAGGCAGGATTCATCCCAAAATTAATGTTGCTGTTTTGCTTGACTTAAGGAAGCACCATTTACATAATAATATGGGAGAGTTTTTCTAAGAATCAATTATTTCCTCTGGCTAAAGCCAAGAAAGGACATATAATCATTCCAGGTACAGCCATAGAACAAACTTCTACATGATATACCCATTTAGAAGATATACATTGAGCAATTTTTCTTTCAAAAACAGCTTACATAGCCCTCAATTTCCAAAATAAATTTTATTGGTTGGATTTGTGCCTTTCTTAATAGGATCAGAAGTAGCTTGTAAAAGAATAAAAGTAGCTGTTATGAAAGACAGGGTGTATCATATCTGAGTATTCAAGACAGAGTCTGCACTTTGAAATTTTGGTAGAAAATTGTCTATCAATTGAAAACCAATGACATGGGAAGCCATTTGAGATGTAGACACCTTTCACCGCTAAGAGAAAGTGTCCAGGAAAAAGAAGAAGATCCAGCTCAAAGCCAGGGCAGAAGTCTGCTGAGCTTAGTGACTACTGATATTTTTAGGCACTGAATTAACACATATTATTCCATAGCCAGGCTAAATCTTATTAAAATTAACTATACACTACAAATAGATTAATATTCAACAGCAAAGTAAATTAATCATTCCAAATGAGAAATCATTTTTTTTTTCAATAGTGGCTCTCCCATTTGTTGATCACCAAATATCTATGACTTCCCTTCATGTTTTCAGCTCTATCATATTTAGGTAAGACCAAGTTCCTTACTCACAGAAGTGATGGTTGCTACACTAAGTGTGAACTGTTGAGGAGAAAATGCGCTACTATCCAAATATATTTTACCATGTTTAACCAAGCATGGACAGATGAATTAAAATGGAAGGTCTACACAAATACAATATAGTAACCTCAATTACTGAGTATCTACATGGTAGATAACTGCCTTACAGGATCACCAACCCTCAGAGGATTTTACTTAATCAGGAAATAAAATTGAATGTGATCAGTCAAGGATATTTCATGATTTATATTTTATGACAGCAAATGTACCTTATTCTGACTAATGTATTGACTAAACTCACCTTTACAAAGACCTTTAAGTATTAATAAGATAACAGATTAGCACAGATTTTGCATTACCTTGAGTCTCAAATAGGGTAGAATGGATAAATAGCATTCCTAACAAAACAAAATTGAATGAGTGCTTCTCGCTGTTTCAGTGTAACACACTACCCCAAATGAAGTATTTAAACCATAAATTTAGATATCATCTTTCTCCCTTACAAATATAGAGGCCAATGCTGAAAAAAAGCTATACAGTCATAGAAAGGGAGTGGTTACAATAAAGAACTCCAATATGAAATTGGTCTTCAAAGCCTCTTGAGCAATTTTTTGATTGTTCTAGAGAGTTCCCACTTCTTCACATTCTTCTCAGCAATACTCCAATTTAGTGTCAATTACCTGTAGTCCATATCGTACAAATTGTCCTTTCATCTCAAAAGGAGATTACTCATCCTCTTGTCAGGAAAAGAGAGACCTACATGGCATCTCACTCTCATCCTCACACCTCTACATCCATGAATGTCTTTATAAACCCTTTTTATTTTTATGCCTTCTAGTCTTATGTGTAGAACATGTGTAGGGCTTCTATATAATTTTAATAGATCAACATGCTTTTGAAACACAGCTCCTTCCTTTCTCCTCAGAAATATTCCTCCTAGTGCCCATCACCATAGCACCTCAAAAATGTTTACAGGTTCTGCTAAGCCCAAGAAGTAAAAGAAAGGGGGAGGGGATTACAAATCCAGATCGTATCTTGTCTGTATGATAATGAAAGTTAAGTTTAGTGTTACAGTTAGAGATATCGATAGAACATCAGAGTTAGGGCTAGAGGTAGAGCTAGAGTTACAGCTAGAGTTACAGCTAGAGTTAGCAATAGACTTGAAGTTATTAGAGTTATTCTGTGTCATTGCCAGAAAATTCTCACTAGGGTTAGTGTCATTTGTCTTTGCTGTCATCCTCTTACAGAGACAGAACTAAAACCAAGGAATCAGGTTGAAAAACCCATACCCTACTTAAGCAATAGTTTCACTGGATTCCCAAGAATCCAAAGAATCCCAAAGAATAGATTCTTTGATCTATTCTTGATCAAAGAATTTTTCTAATGGTGCATTTTCTGTGGGTGGAAAGATGCCTACAATACCCATCATCATCTCCTTAAGTATAGGAACATCCTGAATACAAAGTGCCATGTGAAATAAACCACCCCAAATGAGAATCAAGACAACATCATAGGCTGAGGGAGGAGAAATGGAAGTGGAGTCCTCTTCTCTACAGTTTCTCTCTACGTCTTCTAGGTATATTTTGACAAGGGTACCAGGCTGAGTGTGCTTTTCTCACTGACTTCTACATATAAACATACACCCTTGCTCTATGCCTGATGGTTTTCATGTGCAGGGTGGAAGAAAAGGCTCAGATCATCCAAATTTATTATGATATACTGAGTCCTAGGCACTCAAGTGAAAAAAGGATATTATATTCATGCCTTTTAAATCATCCAACTGGGTCCTATGAGATCCTACTGAGGTATGCGTAAGCATTACCTCTGGGATGTCCTCCCGATTCTCTTTGAAGTCTCCTAGCCACATAAACTCATTTCTCTTTACTCTTTCCCCCTTTTATTCAAGGTTTTTTTTTTTTTCCAATCATGTTGCCAGTTAGCCCTTGTTATTGATCCCTCAATCTAAGCACCTTTAAAATATATATATATATAAAATAACATTTATGTAAGAAAATACATATATATGCATATATATTTGTATATCATTTTACAAATATTGGTATGTACTGTGAAAAATCTTGATTTTTATGAACAATAAAAAAATATAAAAATAAAGTTAAAAAAAAAAATCATCCAACTGAGGGTGAGAACTGCTGGAACTCCAGTCTCCTAAATTCTCTCAATCATTAATAAAAGGTCATGCAAAAAAGATCACATTCCACAGCATATTCAGGACATTTTTTATTTGGGATTTAACAGGTAATATTTTAAACAAACAAGTAATATTAGAAAAAATTTATATATGTATTCATTTAGTTACCATTTTTTGTTATCTTCATTCCTTTGTATAGATCCATATTTCCATCTAGAATAACTATTCACTTTTTTTGCCTGAAAGACTTCCTTTAATATTTCTCGTACTACACATCTTCTGATGATGATTTTTTTTTAGTTTTTTCATGCATTAAACCATTTATTTTGAGTCTTTTTTTTGAAAGATCTTCTTGCTTTGTATGTATTATACTTAGACAAATTTTTCTTTCAGAAATTTTTCTTTCATTTGTTGCTCTACTGTTTCCTTACTTGCTTTGGTTTTGACATGAAGAATGATGCCATTTTTATCTTCATCCCCCATACAACCATATCTTTTGCAACCTCTACTTGAAAATAGGACACTGAGGTACAAAGAAATTCATTTCCCAAGATGACAGATTAAAAAAATGACAACCAAGAGTGCTTTATTACTGCATATGTCTGCCATGCAAACATGTTTCTCAATTTATTTAGAAAACATTTTCCAAGTATTTCCTATGGAAAACACACTAATTTGATGATTTCAAGTTATATTTTGGCATTTTTCCCTTTAACCCTGTATTATAGTTTTATAGGCCGTAGTAAGTTAATTGACACTTATATTGTCATATATTAGCAGGAAGAAGAATTTCAGATAAAATGCAGGTTCATTTCTTTTATATATTCTTCTAGGATGTTAGCATAGCCCATTCATATAGAAGATGTCCCTGTGCCAAAATCTGAATTTCTCCTTAGGCTTTCCTCTGCACTTCAGCCATAAAAATTTCAAAATCAAAGCTGTCTATATTGTACTTAGGCCGGTCATCAGGATGGCGGCCAAAGGTAGGGGATGTTCTCCTTTCTTTAACCTCTCTGTCTTGTTCAGCTGCTGCACATTTGATCCATCTGAGGAGTAAGGCCTACCTGACTTGACACTGTGATAGAACCAAAGCTCTTAAACTATCCAAAGGTAGTTCTCATGATATTCACATTTCCTTTATCTCTTACAACCTTTACAGAGAAACTCAACTTCACTCTTGAATTTTTTAATGAAGAGATAAAATGCGGATAACAGATTTCAGCATTTTAAAGACCTGTGTATTTATTGAATACTTTAAAATTTAGTTTTTCTATTCTTCTAATTTCTTCATTTGTCCAGAATCCTAAAAATATGAAAGAAGATTCAATAATTATATGAATTCCAACAATACTTGCCGGAACCTGGGTCGGTCACAACTTGACCACTCATTTCCTGTAAAGAAGATGGCAACAGAAAAAAATCAGTATACGCTAAACCAGACTGCATTCTAAACTTTGCATGCATAATCTCATATCATACCATTGCAGTCCTATAAAATAGTTTCCTTCTCATCCATTTTCTACATTTAAAGGAAATTAGGCATAAAGAATCTGAGATAATTGCCCAACTTTGCATAGATATTAAGTTAGGGGAGCTAGTTAAAGGAGGTGCAGGTTATTATACTCCAAAGTTCTTGTTCTAAAGTGTGGATCACATTTTTTAATATTTTATAGCAATTCTCTAATCTGTATGTGTTTATCCTCAGGGCATCAACAGTAGAGTAACAGGTTCTGAGTGACCTAGATATTTTCACTTGTATCATGATCAATCCTCCCTTTAACTCAGTGAGACAAATATTATGATTGTTACATAAACTCTGATTGGCTCACGGACCCGTACTCCCATTACAATACATAATGCATCCCGTCCCCTAGGACCTCTTCCCAACGACAGGCATAACCCACAGTGATAACCTACGAGAGCTGGCTCTCTGACCCCCTTGGTCACAGATGCATTCTCAGAGAGAATGGAATGATCTGGATTGGCTGCCATTTGGCCAAAATTGCTAATTCTATCCCTCTGGGAGATGAAAGTTCAGAGTATCCTTAAATCCTTGCACTGAACAAGGATATCCCCTTTTAAATTTCTTGTAATCATACATGAAAATGGTGATAAGGAAAGGATCTAGGGATTTTTGAGCCTAGAAGACTATTTAATATAATAGGGCAGATTGCAGGGCTGTTTGGTACTAAGTTTCCAACTCATTTTGATCCAGGCTCCAGAGACAAAAAGTACTATTGCCAAAAGAGCCCTTGTTATCTATAAAAAGTATTGAAAAACCTGAATTTAGGGACCTGTTACACCAGGGCAATGTTAATTTATTGCTTAGTTCAAGGAAGCTGTAAATTGTAACATACCACCTTTCACATAGTTTGTTGTTCTAAGGATTTTCAATTAGACTAGAGTTTTGACAGGTGGCCTGTGTAGTATATTGCATCTGGTCACCTAGAAAGAAAGACCAGCAAATGGGCAGGAAGCCTTGGGGAGATATATCCTCCAATGCTTAGATGTTACCCATCAATTTCTTTTGAAAACTAATGCCTTGGAATTTCTGACTGAAGAAATTCACATCTGAGCTGGGATGTTTGTGCCCCATGTTCACAGGATGGTGTGAGCTTACAGAGCAAAAGTAAACTTGGCACATGAACTTAGATTTATTGAGGAAGTCTCTCTTTGCAATCATTTTCAAGTCACGAGTTGAGGAAAATAAATACTATACTTAAGCTAAAAATGGATAAACTGCAAAGCAGTTGTTAATGATGGGTCAGTGGTTGATAAGTCCATGCAAAACATTCTCTAAAATTAAGATGCCTTGTCATAGACTGAGCCTGTTACTCTTCCAAATGCATTCAGAGAGGTAGGTGAATCCAGCACTTTTTATTGGTGTTTTCTCTCAAATTGATACTAAGTTCTCCAATTTTCGAGTAAGTAAGATTTATACACTTGTTTCTACTATACTTTTAGAATAATCACTGTCATATACCGTCACTTAGAAAAGCAGTCACTCAAAGTGGGGAGAGAACTGAGATAAAATATAACTACTTTTATTAAATTAATTTTACATATTTTAAAGGGTATATGTTTTTTCCTAATTTTTTTATTTTATTTTATTTTATTTTTTAAATTTTTTAATTTTTTAAAAAAGATACTTAGATTACATAACTGTTAAACAAAAAATTTAGGGATTCCCATATGCCCCACCTCCCAAACCTCCCACAACCGCCCACATAAATATCCTTCATTAGTGTGGCACATTAATTGCAATTGATAAACACATCCTGGGGCTTTGCCATTAAGCATGGACTACAGTTCACATTGTAGACCACACTCTCTCCCACACAGATCTGCATGTTATATGATGATATAAAATGGCCTAAACCTGTTGTTGCAATGTCATTCAGGATAATTCCCAAGTTCCAAAAAAGCCCCTGCATTATAACTGCTTTTGTCTCTCCCTGCCCCCAGAGCCTCGAGTGGCCACTGGTTTCACATCAATGTTGTAATTTATTCCATTGCTTGAATCACAATATGTATATAACAGAATACCAGTAAGTCCATTCTAGTCCATAGCTCTTCCCCCCATCCTGAGGAGTCTGAGATGGTGATGTCCACTCCACCTCCAATTGAGAGGGGACTTATATCTCATGGGGAAGATGGATAGGATTATCCTGCTTATATCTGCAGACTCTCTCCATTCCCTGGGGTGGCCTTTGTCCATCATCATCTCCCCGCCAGTTGTCCTGGGTGAGTCCAATGAGCTATAGAGTAGGAGCTGCTGCTTCACTGAGGTTCTGGGCCCAGCTGGCACATGTACTCAAGTCTCTGCACGTATACCTACAAACTCCAGCACCAAGTATAGGTTTGAATAAAAGGGACAGATGAGCCATGTGCAGGGAAGACATAGTTGAGTCCAACTCTGTCACTCTCAGAAGCACAAACTCCAAAGTAGGGCCCACTGGCAAGGCACCAAACTCTGGAGCTATTCACCCTGACATAGGACCTGGGTGTCTCCAAAGCCCTCAGGAGCCCCACTATTTGGGGTGATATCCACTTTGGAAGTCTATGAGATCCTACTAAGATGTGTGTAAGAGTGTTACCTCTGGGATGACCTCCAGACTCATTTTGATGTATTTTAGCCGTATACACTCATTTGTCTTTACCTTTCCACCCTTTTATTCAAGGTATTTTTCCAGTTGCATTGCTAGTTGGCACTTGATAGCAATCCCTTGGTGACAGGAAGGCTTATCCCTGGGAGTCATGCCCCATGCTGGGAGGAAGGTAATAAACTCATATGCTGAGTTTGGCTTAGAGAGAGGCCACCTTTGAGCAACAAGGAGGCTCTCAGGTGGCAACCCTTAAGCACCCCATAAAATAGGCTAAGTTTCAATTTCAAGAGCAAAGACACATAAGGCTCATCATCAATATCAAGGGCCCATCAGTGGATCATCTTCCTTTAACAGTCACTGCCCCTGCACTTGGGGGACTGTTGCTGCTCCCTTAGAGAACGTGGCAGAGCTCTCCAGGATGGGAATTCAGTATTCTCTCATTTATTGAATGATTCTTCACCCACTCTGACTGTGCCCCGTGAACATTTGAAAATTTTTTTATACCTTATATTTTTACTCAGGTGAACTTCCTCCCATGCATCCACCATCCCTGACACCCTATACCATGACCATCCCTTGCCCCAGTTGGACTTCTGTATATGCTCAGTTTTTCTATTCTTATCACTCCCTACGTCCTCATTCTTTACCTTCTCAGAACTTTACAACTCTGAAGCAAGGCAGAAGTCTCTCTTGACCTGTGGCTCACACATTTCAGTGGTCATCTCATTCTTTGTGTCTGTATACTTTGATCCCCATTAATAAATTGGTGGCCTTATTTTTTACTATGTTTATACCTATGCCCATTTTAAACTTTTTAATCTACACACTTAGAAATGTGGAAGTGAAAAATGAACTGATATGAAAAAGTGGTGGGGTCAAAAAGTGATCATTTATAGCAATTAACATGATTAGGCAACATCCAAAAAAATCTATTCTTAATTTTACAAGTGTACCTAATGGAAAGGATATGGATTTTGCAGTCAGAATAACTGGGTTTTTATACTTTATCCCCTCAGTATCTAGAATATTTAATATTTTCTCTTTCATGAAATATGAATTATTGATTAAATAATGAAACTCTCATTTATAAAATTCTTGCATTTACAAATTATTGATCAAATGGACATGACAAACTTTCATAAAATTGTGAAAATATTTGGTAAACATTCATAGTTTTAATTCCAAATGCTGGAATCAGAGAAGACATTATTGTGGCAAATAAGGGCTACCAGAAATATATGGGATTGGAAGAAAAAGAGAAAGTCATTAGAGCAGGAATCTCCCTAATATTAATGCTTCTGTGTTTCACAAATAGAAGGAGCATGATTTTTGTTTTAATCTGGCCAAGGCCCAGAAAAGTTATTATCTCTGCCCAAAGTGAAGGATGGGTATTATGTTTTTCCAGGTAAAACCATTGAACAATCATACTCATAACTCTGTTACAAGATTATTGCAGGACACTTTCTTTCTGTCCAAAACGGCCTACAAACCACTGCACACTCTAAAACAGCTTTTACAATGTTTCAACATTCATTTATTTAATCATTGAAATGAACAAAATATACATAGATTATATATCTGTGATTTGAATACATGTTGAAGCAACAATAAACTTTTCTTTCAACAAGTTTACATTTTAGAATACGAAGCAGAAAATGGAAAGTAGTGTATCAAATGAAGGCTGATGGAGCTTTTTGGAAAATCGTGCAAGTATTATCTGATATATGTCATAAATGATGGACATTAGAAAACACATACAGATGATTTGATTGAACGTTATTTGAAGGAATAAGTATCAAAACCTAAGATGTGGAACTAACAAAGGTAGATGTTTAAATTTGCTAGAGACTAGAAATTAGGTTAAAGCAATATTAAGGCAAAGACTTGAACGTAAACTTCAAATTATCACTCTTCCACTTCCTTTATATAGTCTATCAACCAAGTGGACATAACTCTCTTACTGAGAAACCCATCATCCTGTTCTCCATTCTACCTTTACTGCTACATTCAAGACCTTGCTATCACAATTATGTTCTCTCTTTTTCCCCCTAAAATTTAGGAATAGAGGACTGTGCCTTTACCACCACAATCCTCTGTATATGAATTCAGCTTATGCTTAGCTAAGGTCAAGATTATCTAATATGAGCTTGTTTTTCTTTTCCTGTTTTTCACCAGCATTTAAATTGGTCACTTTGCCTGTTTGTCAGTCTTTCATCTCTTCTGTATATTTGTTTCTAAGTTAAGTTTGCCAGGCTTCTATGACAAATACCACAAAACAGAGTGGCTTACCAATGGGAATTTATTGGTTCATGGTTTTAAGATTAGGAGAAGTCTATGTCAGTAAGGTCATACTTTCTCCCAATGTCTGTATCTTTCTGGATCTGAAGATCCTTTGGGTTCCAATGTCCATTGGGTTGTGTCCTTGACTTGGATCATGTGGCAATGTCTTTTCCTCTCTCTTCTAGGTTACATTGACTTATGGCTTATGGTTCCTTCCTGTGGCTTTTTCTCACTGTGTCTGATTATTTTTTGCTAACAAAAACCTCACTAATACAGATTAAGACTCACCCTCATTCAGATGGCTCACATCTTAACCTAAAATAACATCTTTGGGGAATGGATATAGCTCAAGTGTTTGAGCATCAACTTCCCACATGTGAGATCCTGAGTTCAATCTGTGGCCTCAGTACCATAAAAAAATAACATCTTCAAGAGATTCTATCCACAATGGATTCACAAACACAAGAATGTGGATTAAGATTAAGGACAACTCAAAATTGGGGTACATATTTCAATATACCACAGTTTTAATCTAATATCACAGAAATTTCTTCAAAATCTATAGCTGCACTCAAATTCATGTTACTGACTTTTTTTATTAGAGAACTTGTGAGTTTACAAAACAATCATGCATAATGTGCAGAATTCCCATACATCACCCCTCCATCAATACCTTGCATTGTTATGGAACATTTGTTACAGATTATGAAAAAACATCATCAAAATATTACTGATAGCTATGGTCCCTAGATAACACTTGCTGTATTTTTTTTCCAAAAAAAACCCTATTATTAGCACTGTATATTAGTATTGTACATGTGTTATAGTTCATGAGAGCAAGCTCTCATATTGTTCTGTTACTACAGTCCATATCTACCACTGTGTTATAGAGTCCAGTGCTTTGTACCATCTGTCCAAAGTGTACACCCAGTTGCTCTCAGTTTCATCAAAGAGTTGTGTTGCCATCACTTCAGTAAATTTTAGAATGTTTTCCTTAGTCCACTAGAAAAAATCCCATATCCACTTATTATTGACCCTTAGCATTGACAATGGAACTTTTTTGACATTGATGCAAGAATATATATGACTATAGTCAATAAGTTACCTTAATTGTATTTTCCCATGTATCACCATATTCCTAACATCTTGTAATAGTGACTTACATTTGTTCTAGTGTTGGGGACCTTCACGGTAGCTCCCAGATCATATACCTTGTCAGCAGTATCAGTATATGTAAGATGGCCGCTAAGACTGAAACAAAGAACAAAGAACAGCTAGCCTTCTTCACGGAAGTTAAGAGAAGTTCGCGCCAAAAGTATACTCCTTTTGCGCCTAAAAGTTTTCTGCCTTCCTCCCCAGCAACAGCACTCACCAATCCCTGGCCACCACTCATCCTTAACCCACCAATCCACACTCTCCTCCTTTAGAGTATATAAGCCCTGCTTCTTCAATAAACTTTTGCAGCTTGATCAGAATCCTGTCTTGCTGTCATTCTTCTCGTCTCCTTGTCCCATACCATTCTTTTCTTCACAGGTCCTGAGCCCCAGTTGATTGCCCTGCGGGTCAGGACAAATGGAGCAACAGAAGAGCAGCAGCAGAAGAGCCATGTTAGCAGAATAAAGTACACAGTTATCTCTTTACCCGCGTCTACATCTTATTCCTTCGCTGGGTAGCTTGGAGTCTCAGTTGATTTTTCCCGCGGGACAGGACAAGTGGCGCCCAACGTGGGGCTCGAGTAACGTCCAGCGAAAGGAAGCGCCACACCGAACGAGGAGGGCCCTCTCATCCGTAAAGCCGTGACAATTCTGTCGCGAAGTTCAACGGTGTTGGTGAACAGAGGAACAAAGAAACGAAGGAACAAAGAAATGAAGGAACGAACAAGCCCCGTCGCAGGAACTCTGATGAACAAGCCTCATCGCAGGAACTCTGGTTACGGTAAGACCTCATTTTATTTTCCCTTTAATATGGGATAAAACATTAGCTCTCACAGTCTTTATATTACCCAAATTAAGGATTCGCTAAGAGTACGAGGAATTAATATTAAGAAAAAGGAACTTACTAAATTCTTTGCCTATATAATTGATATCTGTCCCTGGTTTCCCATAGATGGTACTATCAGTCAGCAATGTTGGTTATGAGTAGGCGACTGTTTAAAAGACTATTACAGAGCATTTGGCCCCAAAAAGGTCCCTGTAACAACTTTTTCCTACTGGAACCTGATTAATGAAATATTGAAAGTTAGCTCTCCTGAAATAACTAACCTCTGTGAACAGTTCCAACAGCAACTTTATAAACCTCCTACCGCTTACATAATGTTAAGGCTGTGAGATGATAAAAGCTAATAAAATTAAATCACTAGAAAAGTAAGAAAACTACAGTAAAATCAAAGATACATGTTTCTATTAATGTGTTGTAACTTGCTTTGTGTTTGTATGTATGTTCCGTGTCAGTGTATATTTTGATACCTCCGGATGGTAATATTAAATTAACAAATGAAAATTATTGTAAGAGCTCTATTCAAATGGCCAGCATTAAATAATTGCTAATATTAATAAATATGGGTATGAATTTAAAATAATAAAAATAGTTATGAACAAACTAAATCATTATTCTAACAAGTTTGTTTAATGTTGATGGTAATTATATGTTGTCAGAAGTTTTCTTGGAAATAGTTTCCAAAATCATTGTGGTAATTTAAGTGCAGAAGGTATATAGAATGTGCTTTTATTATTAAAGAAAAGAAAGTAATTTTAGCCTAAGATAAAATAACTAGTTATTAAAACAAAGTAAAATGTGGGACAAAACCTGAATAAATATAAAGGTACAAAAGACTTGTGAAAAAGGAAATTTTGTAGTCAAAGCCAAGTAAAATTTAAAAGCTTTGATGTCAAACAATATGGTAATATAAAGTTACAGTTTTGTTCTTTCTCAAGGTTTCTCAAGTCAGTAGTCTGTTTTAATAAATGTTTACAAAGTTTTTCTCCTAAATAATCAGTATACAATAAAGAAAGTCTGTGTTATCAAAATAGCTTCTTATACTTTAACCTTATCATTTCCATGAAGAAACAGGTCTTATCACTTTTAAAAAGAACACAATGTTCAAACCTGCTTTCTCAGAGTCAAATTCTAAAGAGTAGCTTTTATTTCAAACTGTCACAAGTAACTTGGTCTTTTAAAGTTCATGTGATATAAGTTGAATGAAGTATTTAAAACTGT